>KZ652796.1:20126-39771 GCA_001010745.2 Gerris buenoi | reverse complement strand
GTGGAATTTCGGGATGGAAGTTAAAAAATTCGTATTTAGCAACTCAAAAAACAATAAATTAGCCCATTTATTTTATAAGTGTAGTCTATACTTCCGTACTGAATATTTTTCTATGTTATATTATAACCTCTCTGTATCTCTTCACCTATTGATCCTAGCAACATAATGAATAGGACCAAATGTATAGATAATTACATAATAGACAATTTTTACTTGAAAATTTTTTTCTTAAACCTAATAGTTACGCTAGTAGAAGCAAAAAATTGTATTTTGGCCGCTATTTTCCAAGATGGCGGCTTGAGCACTACTTTTTTTGTCGGGGACTTTATAGGATTTCAATCAGGATGCCCCAGAGATAATTTGTACAAAGTCACTTGCTTGTATGAAGTATTTTTTTTCAAAAACCTAATATGACTGGTCTATAATGAAAAAAAAAAAAAAAAAAAAAAAAAAAAAAACTAGCGAAAAAATACCAGATCAGGATTTTGGTAGAGGATTAATTAGTTGGTAAAGACTCAACTCATTGAAATCAAAACTAGAACAATCATATATCAAAAGATTCTCTATAATTCTTCTGTAATTTATTATTCAGATGGGTTATATTCTCCTACACATATACTAATTCTTTTTTCTGAGCCATTTTTTTTATATTTACTTTGATTATATTTCAGTTTTGTTTTAAATGTATCTTTATCATTCACTGTCTTGCTGACCTTGCTGGTAAAATTAAAGGTAACAGGGTAGCACATAATAATACATATTTGAAAATAAAGGCTACACATGTTGTTTTCATAAGTAACTTTGAAATAATCATCATTTATTAGGGTTGACTTTTCAGAATACGTATATGAATTTAATATGCATATCATTTTATTGATCCTCAACAAATACGGAAGAAAACTTTATATTCAAAATTCTAAACATGAGGATTCAATTTTTCATAAACTGGTCGTAAGTAATTTGCTAATGCTTTATCACTGGTTTTATTGCAGGAAGCCACTATACTCGTTGAGCCAGTCTGCTGGCGTGACAGACGTCCAATGGGCTCCCTATTCAAGCACTGTATTCGCCCTAGTGACCATGGACTGCCATATAGTCGTATATGATTTGAATATCAGCAAAGCTAATCCAGTTTGTTGCCAGTACGTCATATCTAGATTGGGAGGAGTCCAGCTTACCACGATCAAGTTCAGTCCAACTCGTCCGATCGTTATTATAGGCGATACAAGGTAAAAACAGCCTAAGTATCATAATTTAGAGTCAAGTTAATTGTTAAGGTCGTGGCTATTTTTAAAAGCATGTTTGTCGTCAAGTTCTCCTATAAACAAAGAAAGAGAAAGAGGTGGGCTAAAGTAGGAGATGAACAGGGAAAAGGAGGATGGGTAGAAACAAAGGGGAACAAGACGGGTGAAGAGGGGGTAAGGACGAGTAAGCACTGGCACTTAAAGGCGGTGGTCCAGATGTAACATTCCGATCTCGAGGAAAAAGATTATATATCTGCTCATCTTACACTTATCTTCATTCTTCATCCCGAAATTGGATGTTGGGATCGCCATGCACATTGCTGGCCAAGCAATTAAATTGAAGCACCGACCAAGTAATGCATTTTGAATTTAATGTGTTATTATTTTTGTTATTTAGTGGGTCCGTTTTGTCACTGAAGCTGTCCCCAAATTTAAGAATAAAGCCTAAGAAAGGTAAAAGACAGACTAACTTGGATCCTATCAAGTTGGAAGTGCTGAAACTACAGACCTGTATCAACTACATCAGAGAACCCGATTCCTATCAGCACACAACACATGATGACTCACACAATCAGGAATCTGACGATATTTCCGCCAGTTAAACCTTACTTCAACCAATTTATTTCATTGTGTGTTCACATTTATACATNGCAAGAAAAGTGACGCCAATAGAAATATTTAGGCATTTTATGGGAATGCAATTAATGGAAGACAGGATGTGGAGGCGTTCGGAAGTGTTGTAGAGAGTTCATAGCCGTACGTATGGAAATCCGTGACGAAAAAAGAAGATAAAGACAACGATTTCAGCCGAGCCGCAAAGATTGAAGCATAATTTACGTTCATTCATGCATAATAAACGAAGGCTCACTATTCGTGAGCTGGCTTGATTGATCCCTGAAGTTTCTGAATCCATTTTATCCAAGGTAGGGAAGGAAAAGTCAGAATATCAGAAGATGCGCAAATTGGATTCCGTGAATGCTTACAAAATGGCAAACAACGAGTAGAAACTTCCCGCGAATTACTTCAGGGCTGCAGATAAAAAAGACGACATTTGAGATACCATTGTTTCAGAAACCTGAATATTTCACTTCACATCTGTGACCGAAAAACAATCGTGTAAATAAAAGCTGGAAGCATTCTCCACAAAAATTCAAACGGACATGCAACCGCAAGACGCGGTGGATTCGATGACATGGCATACTAAAGTTGATGCAGCTTCTTGAGAAATGTATCCATTCAAGTAACGTTTATGCAGAACAATAAAGGTCTTGAAAAAAATAATATATATATATAATTTTTTTCAGATTTTATTTGCTTATACTTCGATGGACCAATATGTATAGCGATGAAGGTCTACTTGTATGAAATTTCAATGTATGTTAAAAAAAAAGTTATATATATGAATTAAAACATTGTATGCAAAATTAGGCCAGGCACATAATCATTACCTTGACTAAACTATCTTGTCTAAAACGACGAGCCTCTCAATGTCAACTTGACTAAAATGATTAGTTGTTATAAGTATGCATATAATCAATTATGCTACTTAATTTTAAAAAGACAAGGATTCACTTACGTTTTGCCTTATATTAGACACAAAACAGAGATAAGGACAGGTTGATACTGTGTACACCACGTGATAAACGACAGAAATTAAATGGATCAATTCATCTGAAATAAAATATAAGAGTATATTATAATATCTGAAATATACGCACTACTTACATGAAATACTTATTGTATGCTTGTAAAGTTTTGTGCTCATAAATGCTTGTAATTAAGGTTGCTTTAATCATGAAAGCCCTCTGTTGTGAAAGGGTATTATTGATCCTCAATTTTTATTAAAAAATGGGGACCATTTTCTTTAAAATTATATGTTTGCTATATATTCAAAACTAAGTATACCTGTATGGTCTAGAGTCTAGACCTTAGTTCCTAGTTCTATTACCTTGAAATTTGGAAATAAGTTACTTTCTATGACTTCAACACGTTCAATAAAAATAAAGGGATGGTGAAATCTGACTTTTAGAAAACAAAATTGCGGCCTTATCCCCTACGGCCTTTACTGTTTGCTAAGAAAACAGTAAAAACGAACGATGTAAGTAGACTGATGAGAATATAATGGCATCTTTGTTGAAAAACGCACCTCAACCTTTCGTAGGAAAACACCTCTTTCGATCCCAGAGCCACGCGTAGCTAGAGAATATTGCTGCGTCAGTGGTTTTTGCACCATTTGAATGAACACTCGTATTATAAACCGCGCGTGTCTCGCGTCAATGGATGGTTTTGGCTCCTCAATTAGTAAGTGCTGCTCAAACTAATGATAAAAATGAACGGAGTGTTAATTAAAGTTAAAGTTTAGTAAAGCAAAGAGAGAGGCATAATGGACGCGATGACTGGTTTCAAACTTGCTTGTTTTTATATTAATTAACTTTACATTAGTAGTTGGAGAGGGACTAGGCCGAGTCAACATGCGTGATGACCTCCATTAACCGTTTCCTCAGCTATTAATCGAATGAGAGACCGGCCACGGCCGACGGCCGGTCCACTTGACCCCTACCAGTCCCTACACCTCGAATGCCCTATAGACTGCTTCCACTAATGGCTTTTAAACTTAAAACAACCCTTCTATCATCTTTGCCTTTCTCAAACAATATACTTTATTATTTAAAAGCTGGGTCTATAAATAATTAAAAAGTCTCACTTTTGCCATTTTGAATTATTTCTAGACCTTAATTAAATACTACATGTTTACAATTAAATTTTTAAGTATACAATTAAATACTACAAGCAATAATTTACTAATTTCATTATCTACTACTATTATTACTTTTTTCAAGTAATTAACAGGACTTGCTTATTTTATTTAAAAAAAAAAAAAAAAAAAAAAAAAAAAGGTAATGCTCAGACGTATGACTCAAGTCTGTGCAACTGCGTTGCCCATGTTATATTATGGATATCAGTGACCAATCTACAGTATAGATTCCGATAGAGTTACAAATTAAAGGATCCGTTATTGAGAGATTTATTCCCACGATTTTTCAATAAGAGCTAAACGTTTCTGGGAATTATGACCAAATTCCATAGAAATGAGATAGGTTAGGCTCAAAGCGTCAGCCTAAACCACAGGCATTTCTTTCAAACTCTAAATAATTTGAGATTCAGGGAACTTACGAAGTGTAAATCAATAGAAATTTTACACTCTATATGAACTCGTACTACGTCAAATAAACTAGAAAGTATAAAACAGTTAAATGGGTCCAGTTTACGATTAATTTTTTAGAGTTTCTAAAGTGAAAATCGTTAGGATTCTGGATAACACAAGTATTTCAGTGATAAACGTTAAATGCGTGAGTAGTTGATAGGCTAGATGAAATAAGTACCATCAAAGAACAAGTGAGTAAAAAGTCTGATTGAAAAGAACCAAAAAGTCCCAAAAAAGAGTTATCAATATCTAAATTTAATCCTTCACGCACGTAGTGTAGATTAGACTTGTATTATAGTATAGATAGTAGTGTAGACAATGCAACCAGGATATCATTTTTGTTACTTGCCACACTATGATCGTACAAAATATGCAACTATAAATGCGAGAAAAGAACTCATTAAAGGAACACGTTACTTATGTCTTGAAAACACTCAAAAAGCAAAAGATCCTAGGAGTGTAAAGTCTGCTAATAATGAAAAAAAAACGTAAACAGCCTTTGCTTTCAAAATAATACATACAAGAGGAGGAAATAGTAGCTATAGTTTTTCCTAAAAATAAAAAAAAATAAAACTGAAAAAATAGTGATAGTGGTAAGTGGTAGCCAAAGAAGTTACATTACAGAGCAAGGAGCCAAAAATGTTACATTACAGAACAAGGAGTCAAAGAAGTTACATTACAGAACAAGGAGCCAAAGATGTTACATTACAGAACAAGGAGCCAAAGAAGTTGGACCGCCATACTTACGAGAAGACTATCTCTGCTTATTTCATTAATTCATTAATATAAAAGAATATAATATCATAATGTAGTGACCTTTTTCATCAAAGTAGTTTATGTATCGCACTCTCTAATATATGCAAACATAGTATAGTAAAAAAGTCATAGTAAGTAGTCCAGCCTTTACAGAAATGTATATTATAAAATATAGATATAAACATCTCCAATTTTCTAAAAATCCAGATTAAGTAAACTATGATGATTATGTTAATTGCACATGAGTATAGTAGTGATGGATGGGAAGGTATAACATTTTTTTCTGTAAGAAAAACCACTATTTCATAACGAGACGTTTTAACACATATGCAGTCATCATCAGTCAAATGTATTTATCTAAACACTCAATTCTGTTACATATACCTAGATATATTCTATTAATTTGTCTCAGATTTACTAATACAGTTTTTATACCAATCCTATGAACTAACGTTTGAAAGGTTATTAGAATTATTAAAAGAAATACGTATAACTTCTGACCAACATCTTTTAACGAATAAAGTTAAAATAAGAATTTTATTTCTATATTCGAAAATGATGTGAAAATTAATTAATTTATTAGAACCCAGAACACAATCTTCAGAAGCTGGTCAGTTATTACAACGTAATTATTAAAGTAAGTATTTTGTGACTATAAACACTATAAAGTAAACACACATATTATTTTAACAATTTTATATTGTATGTATGTCTACTAATATTCCTGAAGACACAAGTGCCTTTTTCCTGATTTTACACCATCAACTGATTGCACATTATCCTCTCACTACTCTCACAGGCATTGTAACAAAGAATGCCCAGTGGAAAGAAAACCAAATGATAAGCTGTCACTTCCAGGATCAGATCGTTGGTTATTACATAGAAAGCCACCATTGTAGACATTCTTTGCTTTAGACCTGTTAAGAAGTCTGGCGACAGCTTCAACAGTCATATTTCGGGTGGCTACTTTGTTAAAGAGCTAGATATAATAGATCTCGGTACCGGTGCTATAAGTTGGTACAAGTGGTGGTTAAAGCCACTATCCAAGGACTCAGTGACTGCACGAAGTAGGGACAACAAATGGCTTAGTGAACATGTCCATGGCATTTCCTGGGGACAATAATGGTGATATAAATTATGATTGTTTAAACGGTATTTTTTACCTCTTAAACGGGTACGAGAAGGTATATGTGAAGGGGCATGAACAACATGACCAGCCCCGTGTTCAGCAACCAAATGGTTCTACAACAAATAATAAATGACACTTAAGGAGAGAGAAAAGTATTTTAATTTTTTTCGATACATAAGGTTATAAAAATGTATTTAGTTTAAAAAAAAAAAAAAAAAAAACAGAAATAGAATTCCTCAATTACTTGGATGTTATTTGTCTGTCTGAAACTTGGTTAACTCATATTCAAAATTTTATCGAACCACTTATTATCAGTCACTATTTTCCCAGGTTATTTGAACTTTTAAAAAAGGAAGGGCTAACGGAGGCCTTTTAGTTTTAGTTTTCTACAAATCGTGCTATAAACCGCAATTATTGAATAAATCACAACACTGGATAGTGTTTAAAATTAAATCCAAAGTCCACACACTATTTACAGTTTTTGTTTATTTTAAACCAACCGTAAACATAAATGATAAACTCGAATTATTCAATACAATATTAATGGAATTATTGTCAGCGGAACCTTCTGCCCAATTAATTATAGTTGGGGATTTCAATGCTAAGATAGGCTGCCGTAATATAGAGATTGACGAGGAGCTTGCCGAGGGTACGATATTCAAAAGTAGAAAAGCAGTTGTGGACGATAGGGAAGATACCAGTGGTATTGAACTTGTAGAAATGCTAGTCAATCGGTCAAGTAGTAGCCAATGAACGCTCAAAGAAACAAGTCCACCTATTTCAAATTTCCCCTGAACTCACATGTTCCGACCGATTACCTTGTCCATTGCACCTAAATGATGGTTACACCGATCCGGTATTCCCCAAGTTGATACAGCCAATTATTACTTATAAATGGAACCAAAACCTTTATCAAACTTATAGAGATTACATGACTACTGTACATGACACGCGTATTATCAACACACGGCATGATTCATCAGAGCTTAATGAAAATATTGTCCAAATCATAATGGAAGCTGTCTAGTCCTTGTATATTGTCTATCTATGGCTATAACTGTGTACCCAAAAAATCTTCCTAGTAAAGCACTTAGTAACCCGTAGTTCAATGATCAGTGTAATTCGTTAAAAAAGAGTGCCAAGAAACAATTATGCCGACGCAAAAAGCAAAAATTCGACTCAGGCTGATTTGGAGCTATACTTGGGCTTGCAGCGTAAATATCGACGGCTCATAAAAAAATTAAAACCCCTAATATGAAAAAGACCTGTTGTCATCTCTTGCTGANGACGAGGAGCTTGCCGAGGGTACGATATTCAAAAGTAGAAAAGCAGTTGTGGACGATAGGGAAGATACCAGTGGTATTGAACTTGTAGAAATGCTAGTCAATCGGTCAAGTAGTAGCCAATGAACGCTCAAAGAAACAAGTCCACCTATTTCAAATTTCCCCTGAACTCACATGTTCCGACCGATTACCTTGTCCATTGCACCTAAATGATGGTTACACCGATCCGGTATTCCCCAAGTTGATACAGCCAATTATTACTTATAAATGGAACCAAAACCTTTATCAAACTTATAGAGATTACATGACTACTGTACATGACACGCGTATTATCAACACACGGCATGATTCATCAGAGCTTAATGAAAATATTGTCCAAATCATAATGGAAGCTGTCTAGTCCTTGTATATTGTCTATCTATGGCTATAACTGTGTACCCAAAAAATCTTCCTAGTAAAGCACTTAGTAACCCGTAGTTCAATGATCAGTGTAATTCGTTAAAAAAGAGTGCCAAGAAACAATTATGCCGACGCAAAAAGCAAAAATTCGACTCAGGCTGATTTGGAGCTATACTTGGGCTTGCAGCGTAAATATCGACGGCTCATAAAAAAATTAAAACCCCTAATATGAAAAAGACCTGTTGTCATCTCTTGCTGATACAAAAAATACCCGTCAATTTTGAAAAACAATTTAACTTTTAATCCCAGATCCACCTTAGGAAACGAATTGACCTTAACTGATTGGTATAATTTTTTTTGATTAGTTTCCTGTACATTCATTTCATTTTACCGTAAATAAATTAATTAAATTAACCTCCAAAATGTTGACTACTATACAATTTATGATTGCATTATAAAAATCAATTTAAAAAATTAGGTTCACCTGAATAAATTAATACGTAAGGGTAAGGTATAAATAAAATTATAACTTTTAAACAAAAATGTAAGACCTTAGTTAGTTTTTCCTTAACAGAAAATTATATCATAAACTAAAATAATATAATAGTTATGAACAAGTGTGAGATAGTTTTCATTTAAATAATAATCTTTTATAGGTTTTATATAAATGATTAATGTCGATATCCTTTACTATTCTGAATAATGTCTAGAGTCAATAAATACATGAAAAGAAAACAATGTAAATACCCGAAAAAATCAAAATATTATTAACAAATGAATTATAACATGAAATTAAATTTTACTGACTTTTACAGTAATTATATTTGATATCAACAAACATACATACAGTTGTCTATATGACCATAAAAATACAAATTAAAAGAACCGTTATCTAAATATGTACAAATATGACTAATATTTAAATAATTCACTATGTTAATGCCACATTAATCAGAGATAATTATTAAATTAAATAAAATCTTAATTTCTCTGTCAGACAAAACTTTTTACACAGAATTAAATTTTACCCCTAATAAAATAGAATATAATAATGCTTAAAGAACTAAAACGTTTAGATAAATAATATGAAGTTACTATTAATAAAAAAAAAATTATTTTATCGTCCATTAACTTAATTTTATGATTTCTTTAATAAGAAGAAAAAAAAACTTATTTTCTCACTTTACTCTAGAGATAACAAAGAATATGATTTAAAATAAAAAAAATAAGATAGAAAAATTTAAAATATATATAAAAATGTAAATAGATAGAATAGATTTTAATAAGCCTCTGTAACATATACATATATAATTATTATCCCTGCTCAGTTATGGTGTGGGTGGGTTCAAAAGAATAATGGTTGGAGGAGAGCTAAATTGCAAAAATAAAAAAATTCAAGAAGAGTTTGATTTAGTATTGTCAGGAGGTGACACATTGACATTGAAATGATGTTTACTTGAAAAATGTTTATATAAAATAATATTCATTGTTTAATCAAATGTTATAATAAAACCCAAGTTATTACAATTGGCGCTGCGGATAAATATAAATTAAATAAATGGCTAAACGTCGTCAAACACCAGAAGAACAAATAACACCAGGAAGAGATGACAACAAAACATTTATTTTTAGCCAGTTTAATCCTGAAGAGGAAGATTGGAGGAATTATAAGCAAAGATTTGCCATCGAAATAAGAGTATTTAATATACAAAATGAAGATAGAATAAGGGATCTACTTCTATCAAAAATTGGACCAAAAGGATTTAAGGTTCTGTCTGACCATTTTTATCCAACTTTTATAGGTGACATTCCCTACAATGATATAACTAAGGTACTCGATAATTATTATGGTACTAAATATTGCACTCTGGGAGAGAGAGTTGCTTTTGCTAGGAGGTATAGAGACGAAGGAGAGTCAATATCTAAATACATGAATTCGTTGCGCGCTATGGCAAGTAGGTGTAGTTTTAGGCAATCACTAGAAGAAAGATTACGTGACCAACTTATATTAGGCATTAACTGTTGTGAATGGCAGAAAGAGTTATTAAGACTATATCCGAATCCAGATAGTAGATTAAAAGATGTCGAGGCTTCGGCAATAATGTTAGAAACAGTAGAAACAGCTCAGCTAAGAATAGATGAAAACGGTAGTAAACTTAATACAGTAAAAAACAATGATATAAAAAGAGAATCTCGGAATTATTCAACTAAGAAACCGTTAGTTTTAGTTAGGGGAAAGCACTGTTTTAAATGTGGATTACAATTACATACGGCAGAGGTCACATGTCCAGGAAAGGGAAAAATTTGCCACGCTTGTAAGGGCAAAGATCATTTTGCTAAGGTTTGTTTGAAAGAGGGTAGAGCGATTATAAAAAATTTTAGGGTTAGGCGTGTTGATAGAGATAGTGAAGGAAACTCGTCTGGGAGTGAATCCGAAGACAGCAGAATACATGCTGTGTCCTCTGGATCAAAGATTATGATCCCAGTTACTATTAATAAACAAAAGTTAGAAATGCTTTTTGATCCAGGAGCCGCTAAATCAGTAGTGAGTGAACAGTGGTGGAAGTCGTTTGGTAGACCAAAATTGGTAAAAACAAGTAAATTAATTGCTTACACAGGTTTTCCTATAAAAACACTTGGGAAATCTTATGTTAATGTAGTTGCTTTTAATAAAACGTTAACTTTACCAGTAATAGTAGTAAAGGAGGAAGACATTCCTCTGTTTGGGTTAAATTGGATGCTAAAATTTAAATTACCACTTCCACCTGGGGCCAGGGTGTGTCATATAGGTACAACTGTCGAGACGAAAGTTAATAGAGAAGAATTAATAAAAGACATTTCGATTAAATTTCCAGGTTTATTTTGTGAAAAGTTAGGTACAATTATCGGACACAAGGCAGTAGTACATTTAAAAGATAATGCTAAACCAAAAATATTTAAACCGAGACCAGTGCCGTTTGCTTTAAAAAAGGGAGTAGAGGACGAATTACAACGGTTAGTAATAGAGGGTGTTATAGAACCAATAGATTCTTGCTCTATGCCTATTGAGTGGGCATCACCCATAGTATTGGTGGTAAAACCGACAGGAAAAGTGAGGATTTGTGGAGACTTTAAGGTGACTATAAACCCGCATATGCACTGTGACCAGCACCCAATGCCTCGATTTGAGGATATTATGGTTAAACTCCAAGGGGGTGAAGAATATACTACTTTAGATCTTAAGGATGCCTATCTTCAGATGGAGGTTGATGAGGCATCAAGAAAGTACCTTGTAATAGCAACACACGTAGGGTATTTCAGGTATAAAAGGTTACCATTTGGTGTCAATTTTGCTCCAGCATTATATCAAAAAACCATTGATCAGGTTATTACAGGATTAGATGGTGTTGCATCATATTTGGACGATATAATAGTGACTGGTAAAACTAGGGAAGAACATCTGTCAAATTTGTTTAAAGTATTAGTTAGACTGTCTGAAGCGGGAATGAGGATTCAAATGGCCAAATGTAAATTCTTTGAAGGATCCGTTAAGTATTTAGGGCATATAATTGATAAAGTAGGCGTACATCCAACAGAAACAAAAAAATACAAAAAAAATTAATAGGTAGGTAGGCCTACCGAGTTTTCCAAAAAAATAATAAATTAAGTTTTTTATGAAAAAAAGAATATATAAATAAATAGCCCTAGAAATATGTATCTTAAAGATAGAATAAAATAGAGATAAGATTAAATACATACATGAAATATAAATAATAAAAGATAATCTACTTAAGACAATTGTGGTATTCGTTTGAGGGCCAAAGCAGGGTTTGTGCGTGACCATCTAAGTGGGGGAAAGGGAGACTTCGTAGGTGGTTAATAGGTGCAGTGGAGTAGGTGGCACCTTCCCGTAGGTGCTGACTTCAAGAATCAGGAACATGGTACCTGGTGTGTGTGTGTTGGTTGAGAAATGGCGACAATTGGAAAATTTCCCAAATAGATGGTTTTGACTATGGTGTGTGATTGCCCCGGTCATTAGGTTATCCAGCGGAGATCCAGGGGAAAACCCCGATTTGCTTTAGGTCGCTTTGGAGGCAGAAGGGCGACTCTGGCCTCCAAACGCCTAGATCGTAATTTGTAGTTCCGCCATTGTTACACAAGCTCCCGAAGATCCGGCGTAACCGTGGTAACCCTGCACACACCTTATCCACTTGTTACTCTTCTACGCACTGACTTCCACTGCGTTTTCTACCATTCACTCCCCTTTTCCTCTACGGCTTGGCACTATATACCAAAACAAACCCACTCCCGACGGAATTGACCAGCAGCGTTGTTACAAATTCACAACAAACCAAACTCCAACACTAACCCAACTATTACAAATAACGATAACAAATTATCGTTATACGTTTTGTAATAGAGCAGTTCGTACTGCTGTAAATTTATTAACTAGAACTAGAACTTCTAGAAGATCTGCACTTAAAGAAAGAATATCACCGGCAGAATTTTGTTACTCTAAGAAACCTAATTTTACAAAATTAAGAACATTTGGTTGTACAACATATGTTGCTACTCAAAAGTAAAAATGAAAAAAGTATTTTAATGGGATACACAGAGAATTGATATTGTCTGTGGTCACCTGAGAAACAAAAAAAAAAAAAATAAAAAATAAAATAATAATAATATCTTGCAATGTTTGATTTAATGAAGAAAAATTTTGGAATGATTCTGAATAAAGTGATTTAGATGAAGAAAAATTGAAGGATAACCAAGATGATGTGATTATGATCAAACTAAAATAAAGAGAAATTAAACTCCCAGCTGAATATAAATACATATTTAGATATTTATGTACTAGCTATGAATGCATTTAATATTTAATTAAGTTTTACCTACTGAGTATGAAGATATTATAGGAATACCAGTTGAAACAAGCTATAAATGAAGAGCTTAATACATTATATAAAAATAAAACATAGTCTGTTCGCCCTGAAGAACCAATGAATGAAAATACTATAACAACAAGATGGGTTTTTAGAATAAAAGGAAGAGAAGAAAACCAATCTATAAAACAAGAGTTGTTGCAAAGGGAGATTTACAACACAGGGGAGAAGATTATAGAGAAACCAATGCTCCTGCAGCAAAATTTAGTATTCTTCGTATATTGTTAGCCAATGCTCTAAAGCGAAATATGCACATTTGCCATTTAGATATAAAAACATAAATAAATCTATATTAGCTTACCTCCTGGTTCAGAAAAATGTCTCCTGAAAAAATCTTTTTATGGCCTTAAACAAGCACCCAGGTCCCAGTTGCTGGAATGAAGAATATACTTCTGCACTCAAATATATATTTTTGAGCAAGTTAAAGCTGAAAATTGTTTATTTACAAAGATAATTAAGACTGGTTACATTTATATAATAACAACGACCTCCTGGCCGCATGCACTGATATAAATGAGATAAATAATGTCAAACAATCTTTATTGAAATGAAGGATCTTGGAGAACCAAAAGATTCCCTTGGTCTAGAAATTAATTATAATCGTGAAGAGGGTGTTATAACAATGTCACAAAAGAACTACATTAAAAAACATTTAGACAAATTCAGCTGATCTGAATTCAAAAGTAGGTAAAAAAAGGTCTAAATTTACCTTTAATAAAGAAAAGGAATAAAGAGAGACTAATTTACCATTTTATCAGTTAATTGGAGGATAAATGTGGCTTATATTATAAGACCTTATTTAAGTACTGCTATAAATTATGCTAGTAGAATTCACCTTCAGATTCACAATCTCGATGGTGCAAGCTTTAAAAAGAATTATTATAAGATATAACCAAGGTACAATTGATCTAGGAATAGTTTATCGAAAAACAAAAATATAAACAGGTCAAGTGTGTGCTGGTCAGCACACAGCGAGGGTCCGTAGCCACACAGTATTGTTTAAGTAGTACCCTATTGATGGTGTTTTTTAAAATGCTAAAAAGCCTACTTTGAACTATTTTATGGGTCTGATATTCTCAAAAAACATAAACAAACTTCTGATGATGTATTTTATTGCTACTGAACCGAACTATAAACATATAATTACATTGAAAAGACCATAATTAAAATAATTTTTTTTTCGAAATTTCCAAAAAGTGGTATCTTTACTTTTGGTCGAAGAATGTTCAGGATTTTTTGCACTTCACATAAGCGAGATAGAGGGGGGGGGGACACGTATCACACCCACTTCAAACGTGCCTACGCTCGCCCTATCAAAGTTATAACCAAAGAATTATACATTTTTGTAATCAGCTCGACGTACCCTTTATGATACCCCTCACGATGTCGAAAAAAAAATAAATAACCCTTAAGTTTTTTTACCCTACATTTTTTGAAAAATATTTTTTTTAAGTCGCTATATTTTTAACATGTGTGGGTAGGTACAAGACTTATACATGCCAAATTTCGAAGTCATCGGACGAAAGGTGTAGCCGTCACCTGGCCGGCGCCCCCTGGGACTTGGCGCCTGGAGCGGCCGCTCCGTTCGCCCTATAGTAGGGCCGCCCCTGCTTGAAGACTACTAAGTACGGTTTGCAGTGTGTAAACTGATTATTAGATTACGCTCTGACTTGTTTTAGCTGTCTTATAATCCGTGAGTCCACGAAGGTCAACCAGAATGACCTTTCAACCATCAATATATCAGAGAAGATGTGAACTATTTTTTAACTGAATGTACATATCTAACTGAGTGCAGACAATCCTTCCAGGGTAAACTCGTATCAACATTTAAGGATGCTATTCAATTACAATGGCATGCATTTACTGAAACAAGCTTTGTAGATATTATGTAATTTCAGCTGCCGCTATAGGAAAGCAACTGTTTTTTGGATATCGGGAATGATATACCTACATATACATATAGGTATGAGTATGTCTTGTAGTTTTCTTTCTATGTTTGGCATCAGAGAATGGGTTATGCACAGCTTAGACGGAGAAAAGGTAAAGTTGAAAAACGGAAATTGCGTTCTATTGAACTAAATTTAAAAAAAAAAAAAAAAAAAAAAAAAAATGGAGATAAAAACAGGAGGGAAAAGGAGAGAGTGGTGAGGACAAATTTTCGAAAGGAAGAAATAGGGAAAACAGGTAAGGAAAGGGGGAACTGGTGAATGAGGAAGCCAGTGAAGAGGAGATGGGGTATATGAGGATTATACAAATTTATACTTCTAAATAAATTTTCTACTTAATTTGATAAAGCAATGTAACTTTATTACTGGAAAATGGAATACACAACTGGCTGGCCCAAGGTGTAACTGATGCTGATATTCAGTGGATTCAATGAATACATAAAAGAAAATAAAACTCTGCATAGGAAAATTACAACGGCGGTAGTATACCTTGGGGCCTCATCACAGACAACTTCTACGAGTGGTCGACTCTCGATATTTAATTAATTAATAATACCTCACACAAGTTTGTCCTCACAGTTAAAATAATAATATAAAAATGCAATTAAAATAATAAGAACGATACTGGGAAGTGGAGAGAGAGCGAACGAAGGCAGTCAAGTTCGGTCGGGCCCTTAGTTTCCCTGTCTAGCTGTGGAGGGGGACCTCGTCGGGCAGTAAAAGAGCCTAGTTTAAATTGGTTGTCTAACTAGGAAGTCACCGCAATCTGCACACTTCATCCGATAGTTGGAGCTGTGGCTAGCCCACTTAATTCGGAGAGGAATTGATGGAGAATTAGCTATCGACACAGATGCGGTTGAGCTAAGTTGACCCTAAATTTAACACAACATGGTGTTGGGCTTCTAAAAATAAAAAGGTAACTTTGTAACTATCATGAAATGTGTATATATGTAATATATATATTATATGTATACATTGTTTTTCAGGTTAGCGACTCTAGTTCTTCGGTTAAAAAATATTTGATACTTTAGCTATTCTACTAGTTAAAGAAAGTATATAAGTATTGGACGGGGGGCGGAGTCGGTGGGACGGACTGGAAAGGGCCCAGCCCCCGACCAGAGACGGGGGGCGGACAGTCTCGTGCTTGGAGGCAGCCTGCTAACTAGCCACCTGGCACCCCCGCACTTACCGGCCTTCCATGTCAACCTTCTCACCACTCAACAATGTCTACCGAAATTCTGACAGAAGTGAGTTGAAAAAACCCTACAGTATAAAATGGAAACTATGCTCTCTGTGCGCCTTGCTCTAGCCGTCTGATAAAACCTTGTCGGTATCAAGCTCTCGATTGCAGCACGTAAACTCGTAAAGTCTCGGTCGATAAAAGACCGACCACCGTGTCCGGAAAATGACCCTGATAAGCTAATAATTAACACTACCTAGACGATCAGTATTATAAAAAAAAGGAATTTCAAACATTAAAAATTATGCGCTTAGTATTTATTGTAAAATATAAGTATAGCTCTACAAACCGCTTGAGACTGTTTTCGGAATTAAAAACTGTAGAGGTGGAACAAAGCTTATTGCTTGGAAATTTTGAGCAGCATCGACAATCTAGCAGACGAAAAAATTATCGGGCAACAAAGTTGAAACAATGTATGTATTGGTATTATAAAAATGTTTAATAAACTCCGTGGTTGAAATGAAATTAATATAGCTTGATTTTGTGTGTTGTAGCGAAGTGATTGTTGTTATTAGCGTTTTAGAGCTGCTAACCTGTACACCTTTACAATTTTAAGGCCCGGCTATAAAAATAACTAAAACCAGTAAAAATAAAACGAAATCCATTATTCACACATTTTAACCTACATTCAAATTTAAGGTTGTAATTTTAATTTTCAAGATAAGTTAATGAAAGGTTTAAAAATCACTGGCGTTTCACTGAAACAAACAATAATTTAGTTCAGTGATAGCCTTGGATAACAATTTGATGACAATAATGTATATTAAGACCTCGGTAGGAAATTTATAGGGTTAAGAGTTCAGTCAATAAAGCATTAAAATAGGGCACATTTTGAAAGAAACTAAGTCCTTAGATTTTCATTAAACCTTTCTTTTGGGGTCAAATTATAGTCTATCAATATTTTTATGGGAACTCAAAACTCAATGTATATCCCAATTTTATAAAAAGAAACATTTGTATATTTTAACCATACATGTGGTTAAGGTATTTTAGGGCTTACGAATTTGATGCTAAAACACTAAGTGTCGGTCTTTAGATGGCGGGAAATAGCTAACATTGTATGTTAAATTCGTGATATATGTATATGCATAAATGAAAACCTTGAATTAGAAAAATTGAGTTTGAAAGTTAGAGGTTTTTGGGCCACTGATTTTGAATCTAAGACAAAAATATACAAAATGGCGAATAATAGCTATAATTTTATTGGGGGTATTTAGCTATAATAATATCTATAAATTTAAGAGGGTATTTAGCTGGGTTACATTACTAATAATTTAAGAGTACACTCAATTCTAATCTATATATATGATGAAGTGATGGATAGTAAGGTGTAACAATTTTAAGTAGAACACTTATTTAATACCTGTACGTTTCAACTTATATATAGACATCATCAAGTAATTATAATTACATATATCTAAGCATAAAGGAATTTATTACATTTTTTTCATTGCTGATCTTTCATAATTTACTAATAATAATCTTTGCACAATCGCTCCTTTTACTCTGATTATTTTTGAAATTTACATTCATGTACTTAAATAAATTTGTAAAATAATATTAAAATTACTTTTGTCAATAATTTAGTTAGTTTTTTACATGCACCTCTAAAAGAGGGCGTCTAGATACAATTTGAAACAACAGCATATTACATTTAATCTAATTAAAATTATGTATATACTATATATAAATTAAATGAACTCGACAAAAACAAAATTAATACTTTTTTTTACATAATAAAACAATGATCGATTAAGGCATATGATTTGATTTTAACAAAAAATATCACTAAGATTGATTTTTTAGAGTGCCTCTAATATTCTCATTTATTAAATATACATTTCATATCCAAAAATTTTGGTTTCGTCAAAAGCGGTCCAGTCTTAAAAGAGTAATGTGCAGGAGCTGCTTTTTTATTTGTAATATGATTTATGTGATAATACTGTGTAATTTTTAATTTTTGTGAAGTTTCTCCAGCAAACGATTTGCCACAATTTTTACAATCAATTTTCTAATTTTATTCAAATTTATTGTCTGTATTGATTATTTTCTGTCATTTGTTGTAGTAATGGGTTAATTTGTCGTTAGGTTTATGCGCAGTGTTAATTTGGTCACAATCGATTTTTACATTTATTCAGAAAGTCCTTAATTATAGTTAGGTTCCTTAAATATTTAATTCCTTACGGGTTCCCTTTGATTGTTTCGGATTGTGTTTTTATTCATTTTTATAACTAACGGTATATTTGATAAATGCCTTAGCAGTAACTTTAATTGCTCAACCTTTCAGGACTGTACATGACTTAGGACTTAAACAGTGAGTAATGACAAAGGGCATTTCTACAGGTCTATCCTCTACCGTAAACGTTTGCCGTTTACGGTCGGGGTTTCTATTTAAATATCAGTAGAGTAAAAGTGCGGATCCTGAACCAAAAAAAAAATGAGCATGCGGATTCTGTAACACGATTCTACAACCACCTCTATAGAAACAAAAGGAAAAGGTGTCGTAAAATCTTTAACGCGGTTCATGCAAATACATTAATGGAACATGGATAATAGGATACTTGACCGAGGTCAGTTAATATATTAAAGATAACTTCCACCAGTAAGAAAAAATAATTCAACGAAATATCACATAGTTAACTAAATTTTTTCGATGTAGAAAGAAAACACCTTTGTCAGCTAAGGTCATTCATCTCTCTCATAGGTTCCTCCATATATAAATGTATACCATAAATCTCAATGTTATAAATATTTAAACATTATGTGCTGATTGCAATCAAAATCAAGCATTTTAAAAATAAATAAATAAATATAGTACCTAATTTAGAGTTATTATTTGCTTTACAATGTAGTTACAAATGAATTGGCATATTATCAGACTTGATCAAAGAATACAAAAACATAACGCATTCAACACAACTGGAGTGAAACCACGAATGATTGGTTAAGTGTTAGAGGTCGACCAAGAAGTCATGAACACGGTAGAAATTGAATGCTTAGCTTCGTTTAAAGTCGGAACTTCCGAGTATTGCCGAAGTCAGTATAGTCGGGTGCTATTCTAGTTTGTATGGCATGCGCAGTTATGTCAAATCTCACAAATAACAACAGGAAGGTTTCCAATTTGTTAGGTTTCCTGTTTTGTTTGTTTTTATACAGTACGAGTTATAGTCACAACTGTCCTAAACTATGTTCGTGCGATCCACAAATCCACGGGATGATGCAAATATAAAGGACGCTACAAATAACGGGGTAGGAAATCAAAAGTAAGAAATCAAACTCAGAAATAAAAAGGAATAATCAATAAATAATAATATAAAGATATTATCGTATAGTAGAAGTGCTTTCTTATCAGGTACAGTGTTGCCTATAGCAAAAAATATATAATTTAAAAAAATAAAATTATTAATAACCAAAGAACAACACTATGTTTTTTGACAGTGGTCTATTTTATTAAAAACTGACTGTACATGACGACACTAGCGCACTCCTCAGATTTCCATGACTTCTTGGTCGACCTCTAG
>KZ652795.1:114897-126123 GCA_001010745.2 Gerris buenoi | reverse complement strand
CACCAACAAATTGTAATTCTTTATATTATGAATAAAGGAATTTATTATTTAAAAAAATAAATATATGTATATAAACTTTTGACATTTATCTTTTCCAGAAGCACGCAAAAAATCACCTTTTACCCTCGTCTAATGTTAAACAGTGTAGAAAATCTATTTAAGGTCCTCTTAGTTTTTCATTTACTAAGTTTAAAATGTGTTCTTTTTTAAGGTTATTTATGAGAATATTTATTACACTAATACTGATTTAAATACATGCAACACTAATTTAAAATAAAACTAGCACCCCCCTCCCTTATTATATTTATTGTTTATCTTGAAACTTACTCTATCTGGTTAATATTTATTATTATATCATAATTTATATCAGTGTTGTAAATCTACTTCATACATAAATAATGCTCTTACGTTCTACATTCAGCAGTATTTATACAACCATAAAGAGAGACTAAAATACGTTTTTATTTAAATACTTAGTGTTAAGCATAATGAATATCTTTAGTTCCGGTGCGAAGAAAAATAGTGTGCCAATTAGTGTAACAAATAGCTTCCTCACGTCCTATTTTGTATAATTTTATGATTTTTCTGTTCTTACAAGCTATTAATGTAACATTTATCCTAACAAAAACACTTTTGTAAAACAATAAGCTGTCTTGCGTTAAAAAGTTGTGAGATCATTAGTGTAGCCAAGTTTCCTTCGTCCAAGTAAGTCCTACTGGGTCTGATTTACCCAGTATGAGTAAATGATGTGAGTGCACCCCTCTCTATTCATTGTCCCTCACCAACAAAAACATTTTCTTTTCCATATTAATCTGCATGCGGGACCGATTGCATGTAATTTTAGCCTCTTTGTGCTGCCTATTTACCAAGTCGGAAAATTTTAAATTTTAACATAGTGATTAATATGGAAAAGAAAATGTTTGTGTTTGTGAGGAACAAACAATAGAGATGGGGGTCAGTCACATCATGCACTTGTACTGGATAAATCAGACCTAGTAGAACTTACTTGGACTAGTGAAACTTGGCTACACCTATGATCCCTCAACTTTTTACGCGGTACTTGGCTTAGTTACTTACAATAAAGGATTTTTATTGGGGTTTCACTTCTTTTTGTAAGTATATATAATAGAAGGATAATAAAAGAAATATTAGAACATAAAGAGTTGTAGGAATAATAATAATTTTTTAGAAGAAAGGGTTTGAAACACAATGACAAGGAATGGAACGCGGTGGGTGTCTAAATGGAACAAAATAAACATGTCGAATAATACTGTCGAATCTATATAGTCAAATCAGTTCTTTATAAAATAGTTTTTTAGTTTTAAAGATCTCTACTAGGTAGCGCTAAGTTTTAATTTATTTATTTGTTAATTAATTTTGAATAGGCGAATTTTCTAATAAACTTTAGATGGGCAAAGAAAAATATTTTTTTATTTTTTCATTTATTTGTACACTAAACTCTACTTATTAACCAAATTTCAAGTTCCTAGGATTGCCAGAAGTAGCTTATGATGAATCAGAGACAAAATAACAAAACTTTAGGTTCATTTATCTTATAATCCAATATAGGAAGAGGTGTGAAATTTATATTTATGGTTTAGTCTGCCATGTAACTTAAAATTAATTTTTTATGTCTAACTATCATTAATAAGATCATAAAGGTAGAGGTGGGTCCAAAATGCCTTGAATTGTTTCAACTAAAGGGTGGTACTGCCGTGCCCCCTGTGGTACTGCCGTGCCCCCTGATTTAATTTTACCCCGTTTTTTTAAATCTCTCTAAATTTCTTTGATTTTTTACATGAGTTAAAATATAAATAGTATAGATGCGGTTGATAATAATCTGGGGCTATATGCAAGTTACTTTCTACAAACCATCCTAATATTGTATATGAAAGAGAAATAAATGAGCGCAGAAGGTTGAAACTTATACGGGGTTAAAAATGGGCTAATTATGACTTAACATATAAATTTCAATAAAATCGGACGAGTAATTTTTAAGATATTTTGGTTCGCAAAATGTAAGCGACAGACCGACAAACAGACACAGAACCAAAAATATTTCCTAATTTCTGAAACGGGTTACTGCCTTAAAATTTTTGAAATCAGACATAAAAATGATCGTTCTTTAGCACGATCACATAGCTTCCGTTTCCTTGTCTACATAGTCTAGAAATTAAAATATGCTTAGGAAAAGCATATGCTCGTGGCTGCATCGAATTTAGAGAGAAAGAAATAACAAAGGAATCGAGATTGAGGCAAAACTTTAGTCATAGTAGAAGTTCATAATAACTCTTGAATTATCTTTCCAATGAAATGGCCTTTGTGTCTCAACTATAATCCGGAGGAGAAAAACAACCTTGAAAGTAAGAATAAATTTTCATAATAATTAAATTATTAGTTTGTTGAAATGCACCATCGACACTAAATTTAAATGGACAGCAATTATTAGGATGCTCAGCGAAGAATAAGCAATATTTTAACACGTATACTTTCCTTATATTTCTCATACAAGGATTATTTTAATGTTTTAAATATGTTCATTTTTTTAAAAACACTATATCCATGAACTATATTTCTACACAACTAAAGCCTTTTTTATATCGTTTCTACGGAAGAGTTTATGCAGTTGACTTATGCCTTTTTTCCACTAGAACTTCTAAACTTAAATTACACCAGTTACGGAGAGATAGTCCGGTGGTTTACGATTTAAAGAGTTCCTCAGGGGAAATATTTGAAGAAAATAATTTTATAATTAAAGCTTATAATAAATACATTATTAGGGTTATAATTATTATTTATTAAATTATTTCTGTAGTTTTGCTTCCGAGCTCACCGAAGGTAACAGAAGCTATATGATCGTACTGAAAAACGAAAATATTTAATGTCTCCGATTTCAGACATTCTAAGACAGAAATCTGATTACGACATCAGGGAACACATTTGGTTCCGTGTCTGTCAGTTTTTGTCGCTCATTTGTTGCGAACCAACATATCTTCAAAATCTTACAATTTGGGAGGTAGGTAATTATTAGCCCATTGTATTGGTTCCATGTAAGTTTCAACTTTCTGCGCCCATTTGTTACTCTTCCACACAGGCACAAGCATACATTTATTTGTACATATTATTATCTTCAAACGTACTCATGTGATTTTTATGAAATTGGGATAGTTTGCCGAAAATAGCCCGCAGATTAATTTCAACAGTCTGCGCTCTTAAATGTTTGCCATATTAATACGTTAAATTAGATAAGTTTTACATTAATAGCTTGTAAAAGCATACAATCCTTAAATTATACGAAATAGGATGTGAAGATGGTATGGGCCACAGTCCGTCTATTTTAAAATTAAGGTTGCTTTAAGTTCTTCGTTATAAACAAATTTTTATTTGTCGAAGGCATCTTTTTTCTGCCAGGGTAACCAATTCACCTTTCATTTAATATATATATATATATATATATATATATATAGATAAATTAGCTAATCAAATCATATCATTACTCATTCATAAAAACTGAGTGATAGTTTCTTAGTTACATGAATAATTAGCTTACTATTAATGCACAGCTAATGGAAGCGGGATTGATTATTCCTCTTCGAATTCAATCATAATAAAGTACCAGTAATGGTTTAAACATGTCAATGTTTATAATATGTAAATAATTTTTAATTTCTATAATAGTATATAAAATAAAATAAATATGTAATTTAGAATCTAAGCTAGACTATAGGTGTGCAATGCTTGCAATATTGAGCTGAGAGTGCATTTTAATCATATTTATTTATTTTTTTCATTTTTTCCCATTTTAGCAGTATAATGAACTCTCATAATTAAAAATATGACAAAAGTCAACATAACAACAATAACTTTACTCTTAAAGAGCTTTCCATATACTATTTTAACTTTTTTTACCCCGTACCCTCGTGTACCAATTTGGACCATTTCAGATTTATACCTTCCTGTGGTTGGTCACTATGACCGTGCCGAATTTTGTGCGGATCGGTTCAGCCGTTCAGAAGAAAACTTTTGTACTTCGTACCCCGTATCCCTGTGTACTAATTTGGACCATTTCAGATTTATACCTTCCTGTGGTTGGTCACTATGACCGTGCCGAATTTTGTGCGGATCGGTTCAGCCGTTCAGGAGGAGTATGCGTCAGAAAAATGCAAAGTGTAGTTCAAGAGCTTTGCTTCGCTTAGCTTAATTAGATGAAAAGAATAAACAACTGATTTCATAAAACACACATTTTACTTTCTTAAGTGTAAAAACTACTTGAAGGAACCGGTTTTATATATCAAGGGTTAATCTGAACAAAAAGTATATAAAAATGTCCTTACAATGATATGATTTAATGTCATAATCGTAAGTTCCTATTATAAATGAAATAGCCTTAAATTGTTTAAATAGTCAGAAAATGGTGTTTAATCACTACTTCAAATAGATATTAGACAATTTATAAATAATTATTTTAATTTCTCACTGCGTATAAAAATGTTTCCATATAGAGTAAAACCAAACGAAGTTCTATTTTTACGTTCCTATTAAAATCAATTATCTTAGATAACTGGTATAAAAGTAATTATATGATTAGGAGGTAACTAAACAACGATGATAAATACCATGTACCAATATGTATAAGATATTCAGTAAATAAATAACACATGTCGTTGTTAAGTCTACTGACTGTCCGATTCCGTGAGGTCAGGAAAGCTGGCAGTCCTTTAGTATGTCCACAGGTGAACGTTGTAGAGTACCAAGGCTGACACGTAATCACAAATGTATTCCGGTCCAATAATATATGTCAAGCACATACTGCTATTCCTGTACAGAGAAGAATACCTCTTTAAATAAAAAAATAAAAAAACAGACTTTTACAAACCTTAGTGACCGAGCAAGGTCTTTGTTTCAAAGCGATTCTCGGCCGTTTGACATTTTGTCTTTCTGTATAGTTCTCCGCAGTCTCATGACCAATCGCGTTATTCATTTTCTTTTAAATTTGGCATGGATGTTCTAATTAGTCATCGAAATGTATGTATATTTGTTTGGATGCAAGGTTTACTGTATATAAGTCCGAATAAATTGTAGCTTTAGCAATAGTATTATATATTAAGTAATAATATTATTTTTATCTACAATGTAATTATTAATATTATATGATCTATTTATTTGTCAACATAAATTATAAAAATGCTTGTATTAATTATTACACTTGTGCTTATAAATATTATATAAATTTCATTAAACGTTGTTTATAGGATTTACTGTAATGTTTATACTGTAATTAGAATTAAATAAATTAGTTAGTATCATGCACGTGGGGGATTTGATTAATTACCAAATTGAATTGAATCTACCAAATTCTATTCTGGTAACTACTGGTTATGGTTTCAAGTCTGAATTATTGACGTAGTAGCCAAGCAAATAAAACGATAAGAGCTGAAATTTTGTTTAAAATCATAACTAACAAGAAAATTTCTGGCATTATATGGAACATAGCATCGATGTTACCATTGAACGAGTAAGTTGGGCAAATGAGTAAAAATTAAGTTATTAATATACATAAAATTACAAGATAAAAATAACTTTTTGTATACTACGTTTTTAAATTTTCTGTTGAATTATATGTAATGTTGATAATATAATAGTCATTGTTACATAAATTATTAATTTTATGTAAAAAAATTGTTCCGAATTTATTTACTTAACATAAATCACAGCCATCTAGAGTACTGATCTTAAACCTATAAAAGGACAAATCTTTGTACAACGGATCTCCCTAACACCAAATCTAAACCGTACCATCGATATATTTGAAATAATATAAATATGTAATATAATCGATAAACAATATAATCGATATATTTCCTGTTTTGCTGTCATTTAATGTTTTTCTTTTGGACCATGTATGTATTATATACAGACACGCCCTTCCCTTTAGCTGCCTTATACATCCCTGAAACCAACATGTTTTGACCGGTCGTGACGTTACGCGGAGTCCTACTAGTGTCAAAATCAGAGTTTTGTTTGGTGCGCTTGTTAGGGTTTTGTAGATACTTCTCAAAACCCTGTCCGTCGCTCTGTCGTCTGTCCGTCGCTATTTGGCTCATTGCGCCCGAACCCTTTAAGCTAAAATGCTGAAATTTGAAACACTGGCGTAACTTCCGGGCCCAAACCCAGGACATACACACAAAAGTTAAAAATTTAATTTGCGCAAGCGCAATTCGAAAAAATGCTGTAAAGTCAAAAATTTAGTTTTTTTTTAAATTTTCGAGTGGGGTATCAAATGAAAGCTGCTGAATAGCAGATTACGAATATATGAATAAANTTTTATTTATTCTGCTTTTTAAGTCTAAAAATATGGTGCAGTCTTGTAGTGCGTTAAATTGTACGGAGAGACGAAAACGTGGAAGTGGTAATTCTTTTTTTCTCTAAGTATTTATAAATGTAAACTGGTAGTTCTTGCCCGTTCGTGACGTCATAGCCCAAGGAAGATGTTGGTCTCACTAATTGAGTGACAGGGCGTGTCTAGGTATATACATGGTCTAAGAGTATAGGACACAAGTGTAAACAAACCTGGTTGTCACACGTCAATTAATTAAATTTTTGTTTACTTTTCCTTTTTCGCTGTCACTTAAGCTTACCTCTTAATAAAAAATCACAAATTTGAAACCCGTCAAAATGAAGATTGCTAAACAAATAAAATAACTAGCGGTTTTTTCCGAACTAACTTTCCATACAGCAAAATTTGCTGAACACCAATTAAATCCTGCTGCAAGATGGCTAAAATTATTAAAATATTGAATTGTCACAGTGTTCTGAGCTATTCTAAAAGTTTCAAATGTCTAGCTACTCGAGAAGTTAGTTAAAAATCGATTGCAAGATTTGTACTGGACAAGCAAACAAATAAACAAACAAGAAAGCAAGCTAATAAAAACGTTGTAAAATATAGTTTATTTTTGCTTCTGAGCTTACCGAAGGTAACAGAAGCTATGTGATCATTCTGAAAAACAAACATATTTTATGTCTCCGATTTTAAAAACTCCAAGACATAAATCCGTTTTTAGACATCAGGGGACAATTATGTTTCCGTGTTTGTCTTTCGGGATGTCGATCGGTTTGTCTGTCGGTCTATCGCTCAAGATTTTGCGAACCACCATATCTTAAAAACAGCACGTCCGATTTTCATGAAATTTGTATGATAGGCCATAAAATTAGCTTATAATTGGTCCCATATAAATTTAAACTTTCTGCGCTCATTTGCTTATCTTTCACATGAATTCAAGTGATAAATCAAAACAATTTTGATAGATAGAAAAAACGGGGGAAACAATTGTCCCACTTATGTTTTTAAAAGACGAAGTTTTGAAAGCTGAAGTGAAATTATAGATAAACGGTTTAGTAAGAAATTATCATGTATTTAATTGGTAATGAGTTAACAATACTAATAATTTGCTAATTCAAGTCTTATTATCATTTTTATAGCTGTTTTTACTACGATGGCTTATTGTGTCGAGGTGATCATGGAATTAATAAGATAAAAGAATATGAAATTTTTATTGATGAACAACAAACAACAATGAACGATAAAAATTTAAATTACGATAATACTTTTGATTGGATCATTGTCCTAATTATTAAAGAGATAAATATGCAATTATTATAAGACAAACAGAAAAGATTTCATGGCTGTGAAAGATTATATATCGCGTGGCACTTACAATTAATGTGGCTAGTTTATAAAATCATATTTTTACAGGACTATTATTAGTTAAATTTATAACAAGATTAATAAGAACATTATCTAGAATTATTAGAGAGCAGGGCCGTAACTACAATCTTGGGGGCCCTTGGGCAAGATTATTCTGGGGGCCCTACGTGGTGTTGAGGGGATAACACCCCCCCCCCAAAAAAAGGGGGGTTCGGGGACTCCCCCGGAAATTTTTTGAAAAATAGACCCCACAAAACGTGTTTTAATGTATTCTAGAGGTTACATTTACCAACATCGATATTACATATTTTATTTTGCACATGACAACAAATCAAAACTTACTACATAATATGACAGCCTAACTAATATGACCCCTAAATATTACATCTATCTTCCGGCACCTACAATTTTTAAAAATTAAACACTGGTTATAGACTACATAAATACATATATAACCAAAAAAAACTGATAAAGGTGAATAATACTGTGCCATTAGGGTACAATCAGCTATCTCCAAAAACATAGTTTTGAGATATCGCAATTTTAAAGTTTGGATTTTTATATCTGATCAAGTAGGTTATCTGTAATAGTATTTTAGGGTTAATTTTTTTCTTTTAACATTTCTTTATAAGAAAAAGGCAACTAAGTTTCTTAAAGATAACCATATGTGTCAAAATTTTAAATTTTAGGTGGGAATTTGTGAAATTTTTTGAGATAGCTGATTTTACCCAAATACAAACTATGCATTTTTTCCATGTTTAAAATAAACATTAGATACTTAAATTTTAATGTAATTACTGGACTGGATGTTAAAACCATATTGGAAGGGGAGGGAGTGCCTTTTCTATCTCTGAGGAGGAGGATAGCCCGCCCCAGAGGCAGATTATGTTTTTATGTCTTGATAATTTAAGGTTATTTAGCTAAGTACCATCTTACTTTAAATGAACATTATTAGACCTAGTTTGCACTTTTACACCAAATTCGTTCCATTTCCGTTTACACCTGATGTCCCGAACAGATTCAGTAAAAGTGTACTCTAAGTGTAATGTTCTCAACAGACCTATTAATAAGAGGAACTCAAACAACATGTCCATTAAAATAAGTTATATTAAAATAAATTAATTACAAAATAAGAACTTTTAAAACTTAAAAGAGCATTTTAAATGAAGTACAAAATAAGAANCTTGAGGAATACGAACAAAACAAGTAGGAAATAAGAACAAGTAGGAAATAAGAACAAGTATAGCTATTTATGTTTGCTAGTTTTAATTGTTATGTAACTTTTTGCATAGTTCGGATTTTGTTGTTTTGTTGCTAGACACCGATGATGGCCTTCTGAAGGCTGAAAGCTGCTTTGGCATCAAAGTTATTTCAATTTGCGTGGAGAGACACTTTATGTTAATCCTTTAAAAGCCCTACACACGACCACCCGACCGTCGGGCGTCGGGGCGAACAGGGTTGGTCCCAACAGTTGCAGCGCCTGTAGGCTTGTCGGCGGACTAAAACTGATGTCTGTCGAGTCGGTTCGTGTGTAGCGCTGTCGGCCGACACAAAGAGAGAAGTTTGGTCGTTTCGGGTCGTGTGTGGGGCTTTTAAGATGGCCTCCATAGACGCTCCCATATCTAACAACTAATATACTGTTTGATAGATATATTTTATATATTCACCAAAAATATTGATTATTATTTATAGTTTTAGAAATGGAAAACGGTTCAGTGAAGAAGCGAGAAATGAAGGCACCCAGTACGCGGCTGGATAAGAGGACATCAGCCTGGTGGCCAGTCATAGTCATCCTAGGACTCCTAGTCCTAACTATTTATGTCCTTCTTGTTGGCATCATGAGATTCTTCGTTTCCTTTTTCAAACAGAAGAAATCTGTTAAGGGAAAATTAGTCTTGGTAAGTAAAGAAGAAATAAGTCTTTAAATTGCAATAATAAGTTTGTAATATATCTACCAGCAAATCTTTAAATTGGGAATATTGCGGGAGTAAATCGAAAATATTGCTTCTTTGCGCATATTTGTTTATTGATGCTTGAAAATGAACTTATAAAAAGTCATGAAAAGTTTTAAGTGGTGCTATGGACGTCACCGTAAACCAAAATTTTCGGTTTGCCACAAATATGTCTAAAAGATTAGGTTTAAGAGAAATGTCATTGCGTACAAAGCTCATACAATTGTCTGCAAAAAAAGGTCCTGATAACTCTAATTACATAATAATTCTTTCTTGATTACTCTAACTACACAATAACTCTTCCTTGATAACTCTAAAGGTTTTCGAGATATTAGAAGTTAAAATAAGGTTAAAAGGTTATAGGAAAAGATATTAGAGGTTAAAATCCCCCATGAAATTTTTCTAGGATTTAAAAACATTTACTTTTCCATGCATGTAATATAATTTATTTTGATAAATGTAAACATTTTAAGCAAGCTCCCCTGAGTCCAAAATATCGTTTTTAAATAATGCTTGTCTGTAATCTGTCTTCGAGTTTGATCTGATAGGCCAATTTTTTATGAACATTTGGCATTCACTGTGAAAAAATAAAAAAACAAAAATCATATCCTTAGGCAATGATTAAATTTTGAGATTTTTGTTTTGTTCCCAGTATCCCAGCTGGTTACATCTATACTTATTATTTCATATTATTTCTAGTGATGTATTGCATTCCTTTCTCGCGCATTTAGGGTGGCGTATATAGGTCAGGGATAACGATAATTAACTAATCATTTAGTCCTTTAATTTTATATACAAAAATGACTTAAACCCTTAATTTTTGTGTTTTATGTCATATGGGTCAACTATTTTGAAAATAATGCCATAATATGTAGAGACGTACTCTCTTTACTCAATGTTTTCATCACTCTTATTACGACCATGTTTGTTTTAAAAATGCAAGTAAAAAATGAAAATATTCTTATTTAGTTGCATGAATTAAAGACCGATGTTATACTAATTAAAACTTTTTTACTACTTTGCGATATGGGACTCCATCTTTAATTATTCAAATGAAATTTCCAAACTGAAATACACCTGCGTGCAGAATTTCGTTCAAATCGGTCAATTTGTGCCAGTTATCGTGAGAGAAACAAACTTTTAAAATTTTAAATGTCTAAAATGAAGAACTCACTACGCTTCTTGAAAAACATTTTAATGAGGTATTTAAAGTACTTAAAGAAACTTTCATTTTTATTTTTAATTGAGCCAGTTTATTAAAAATGTACTGCTGTTTAATTTAATTATTTTGTTTAAAATTTAGTGTGTTTTTAGCGAATTTCCATTGGAAAAAATTCGCTAATGGAGCCACATCCCCATGGCGGGAGTTGGACCCGGGAATGTGGCCAAAATACGTTTCGAAGGCCCCTGATCACGAAAAAATAGGTCTTATAAAACTTTATATATATATGTATATATATATATATGTATTTCTAGCGGATTTCTTGTAAGCACGATAGCGCTCGAACGAATTGACGTATCAAAATGAAAATTGCACCGAAAAATCAAGCTCGTTGAGACGACGATCCC
>KZ652795.1:74347-106961 GCA_001010745.2 Gerris buenoi | reverse complement strand
AAGCATCAAAAATAGGTTCTAAAAAAAAACACCATTTGATTTGCAAGGAATAAGACCTATAAATACCAATAAAAATAACTTCAGTTAATTTAGATATATCACGTTTAAGGTTGAGAGAACTACCCTAAATATTCATCAAATTTAATTAGATAGAATGAAAGAAGGACTGTCTAAATACTTATTGTCAAAAGTTAACACAAAATTACTAACAAGCCTGGGGAGTCTGATGTTGAATAAGATATTTTTGTTTCGTAATAGGTTAGGTAACTCTCCTCCTTTAAACACTTTCCCTTTTTCCTCATGTTTCCATTGTCGAAAAATCTATAATAAGTAGGTCAATTACATAGGTAAACAAACTAACTCGCGAATAATTTACTTATTTATAAACACAGATATACATATATATATATAAATGTATATTGAATGAAGTTATTTGCTTTGTTTTAGTGTTCCTATAATGGAGGAGAACTATGTGAGCCGTAATATAATAGAGGCAATCCAGTACAATAAGGATTCAATAACTGTACCTGCACCCCTCGGTGTCATGAAGATCACAGACGCGTAAGTCATATAAACATATTTCTATTTATTTATTTGATATGATATACAATTTATGATATTTTTTTTTAAGTTTGCTTGCCTTTAACAACTCGACTATCAGTGTAGCATTGATGAATATTTTATGTTATTAAGCAGTGCTTGTGTTAATTATTAATAACATTTGAATGAGCAACCCTTGAAAATAATGAATTAGAAATAAATGAGTGAGGTTTAATAAAAGCAACATAGTTTAACCAACTAGTTTCGTAATAGTGATGAATACAAGTACGTAAAGAATCACATTTTACGCATCCAAACAAAGATTTTATGTTTGTATTTCGTATCAATCGTTGGTAAAATAAATTAAAATATAGATTTATTAATTTCTAATTTTGAGGTTTGTATGGGCACTACTGTACTAAAACTATTGTTTCATACTGGTACAATTGTAGAGGTATTAAATTTTGCTAAATTCATGTACAGTATAATAAAAAAAATTCTTAGTACATTTCGTTGTATAGCTCATTCCTTAACTAACTTCGTTAATGACATCATTACCATTAACAATGTAGTGAGCCCATCTAAATTCGACAAAACAAATAAAAAAAAGAATCGCTACGGTAATTCATTATACATAAAACGATGGATCTTAATTCTAAACGTGAATAGCTAATAGAATGGTAACAAAATTAGTTGTTTAAATTAATTTACGCAAATTGTTCTTTTGTCCTGAACATTTTTCTTGCAGGTTTACGAAATTTAACTTTCAGAAAGTTATTCTTAAGTATGCAGTTATTAAACAGGATTTTTTTTACTACTAAAGAATACTTAGTTTTGTTAGTTCATCACTAATCATGCCTTGAGGCCCTATGATAAATTTTACCTCCAGAATTCATAGAAATGTGTTATTAGAGGTTATATTTTTCAAAGTTTTCCGCCCTAGAACCCCCAGCGTTCCGGTACGAGAAAATTTGCGAGTGCATCTCTGTCTTAGATAATCTTGGGATCTGTACCAGGCGTTGATTTAATATATATTACATGTAGTTAATTTGGGATTTTTTTATGATACTCTAACATTAACTTATGATTGCAGACTTATTGGCAGTTACCAATATAATTGTCTTATTGATGTAATTGGCAAACAAATTAATCTACCGTCATCGAAAGACCGCCAAGAACTTCCCTACGCAGCAATTGTAGATGACACAGTCAAAGCAATGAGCTAGATTTCCTGTAACAGCATTACACAATCTACAATAAATCTACTTTATATATCTAGTACTCTTTATGTATCTAGTGTAAATCATTATTAATATTTTATTGATCTTGGTTTAACATCTTTAAAACGGATTTGTCCGAATATTTTTATTAATTTTGTAACCTAAACTTAAACATTAGATATATTACTTAATTATTATAAATTCAATTTTTAAGTTTTTGGTAGTCTCCATACTACGGAAAGTTTAAATATCAATTTAAATCAAATTATAATCGTTATTAATAATGGGAGACAGACAGAGAAAAATAGACTCCAGCGCCGGGACTCGAACCCGGGCCCTCCGCATGTCTGTCTCGCATTATTAATAATGATTATAATTTGATTTAAATTAATTATTATAATAATAATTAAATCGCTCAATGAACTCAAGAATTGATTTCTATCATATGTATAAAGTAATACCTAAACAAGGTAGTCAAAGTGAGATAAACAAGATATATACCATTAAATTATGTATCTATATATTTATATTTACCTCTAGTTATATTAGAGAATATGGTACAAGATAGGCTATAGTAATTTTTAGGTAACAATGCATTACGTTTTTAAATTACATCGAATATGTACAAAATTACCTATTCAATCATACATACATTGTAGGTCTAAATTTCCATATTTTAATGAATGAAATTGTTACTTTTATGTTAATATTTAAATATTTAATTATCTTTTATAATTTTTTTTACTTAATATAATATATGTAACTGAATGTTAAGACATTAGATATAATTCAATACTTGATAATGACATACCTAATATTAATACAGAAATTGATTAAGTATTTTAATGCTTGTGCCTAGTTATAGATTTATGTAGAAAAAACATAATGTGTCAAGTATTCATAATTCATCAATGTATTAAATGAAAAGATGTGTAATAAAATGAAAAAAAATGTATAAGATCTTTAAATTATATTTTCGTACTGTGAACATAAACAATAAATAATTATTTTAAAAAATGTTTTAAATATATTATTGAAAAATATTCTGTTATTACTGCAATATTAGTATCAAAATTTAAGAAATTATTAATTGGCTTTTTGTTTTAAATTTATTGGGCCCCCTCCAAGAATATGTTTTTGACCATTATTCCCTTGTTGATGTTTTATATTTAAGAGTGTACACTTCCCGTGGCTTCTTTAGCACGATTAAATATTAGGTTTTAATATATATATATATATTAGGGTGGCCCTTAGCTATAGGGGTGAAAAAAAAATGTCAAAAATTTTGAGCTCCCAACCCCTAATTTTGTTCGAATACATGAAAAACATATTCCATCAAAATTTTAGACCGATCGGAGGCGATTAACCCGTGCCGCCGGGCCTTTAAAGTTTTATAATGGTCAAAATTGCCAATTTTGGTTACACCACTATACTTTTTTAACATTAGGGTGTGGTAAAATAACATATAAAGGTAAATACATACATGTTTTGTAAACTAGACATATTAAACTTATTATCCTGACCTAGAACAAACCTATTATTGGCTTGGTTCGAAATTTAATGATTGACATACATAACTTTTTTCATTTTTTTCTGNCCCTTTAGGGTTTCTAGCCTATATAACCGTCCGCCCGAAGATCCTGATGCAAAATATTTGGAGATCCGGAGTTGGATGGGATGACGAGATTCAGGCAAAGGACTTTGCAGAGTGGCGTAAATGGTTAAAAGATCTGGAGAAAATCGAAGAAGTTAAGATTCCGCGATGCTACGATGGCTGTGTGCTGCGGGCTGAGGAGATTCAACTACACACCTTTTGCGATGCGAGCGCCGACGCCTTTGCCGCAGTTGTATATTTCCGCAGTACGTATGGAGGCGAAGTCTTTACTACTATGGTTACAGCGAAGACAAGAGTAGCCCCCTTAAAACCAACTACCATCCCTAGGCTGGAGCTGCAAGCGGCACTAATGGGAAGTCGGTTGGCCAAGGCTGTGGTTGAAGGTCATAGTGTCAGCGTTACATCGTTACACTTCTGGTCTGATTCGCGCACCGTGCTATGCTGGTTAAGGTCTGATCCGCGAAGATTTAAACCTTTTGTTGCGCACAGAGTTACAGAAATTGAAGAGCTGACGACCAACGGAACTTGGCGCTGGGTGCCTAGTGCACAGAACCCTGCTGATCTAGCAACAAAGAGCTACGCTGAAGCTGAACATCGCGAAAGGCTTTGACAATATGGGCCTAACTATCTGCGAGAAAACGAAGATGCCTGGCCTCAAGAAGCGTCTTCTCAGGCCAATGACCTTATCGGACAGGAAGAGGTGAAAAAGTCAGTTTTAGTGTTCTTGGCTTGCCCTTTGAGCAATGTGCTGCCCAATGTTAATAGTTTTTCATCATGGCTGCGATTTATAAGAGCCACCGCTAAAGTGCTTCTCGCTGTAGACAGATTCAAGCGAGTTTCAAACGCTGTTAATGTTACTGCCTCGGATATAAAGCGTGCGGAAGTCCTATGGTGGAGACATGTTCAGAGAGAATCCTTTAGCTGTGAACGCGAGGCTCTGGAGGCAGGGCTAGCGATCGGAAAAGGTAGTCGCTTGCTCACTCTTTCGCCTTATTTAGATGAAGAAGGAGTGATACGTATGAAAGGGCGTATCCAGAAGACCGAAGGAGTGGAATGGGACGTTAAAAACCCTGTGATTCTTGACTCTGAACACCAGTATACGCGTCTTCTAATAACGCGATATCATGTCAACGCTGGACACGCAGGTCGTGAAATGGTGCTGAATGAAGTTTTGGATCCTGCGAATGCGTCAAGCGGTGCGAAGCGCTTGGTCTTCATGCCAACACTGCAAGAATAAGCGAGCTAAGCCTTTAGTACCGGGAATGGCGGACCTCCCAGCAGCGCGGCTTACTCACCATCAGAAGCCTTTCTCGCATGTCGGCGTGGATTACTTCGGTCCATACGAGGTAGCAGTAGGACGAAGCCGGGAGAAGAGGTACGGCGTTCTCTTTACGTGCCTATGCGTTAGAGCTGTGCATCTTGAGGTTGCTCATTCTCTATCTACAGACAGTGCCATTATGGCAATAAGGAGATTTATCGGACGGCGAGGGACTCCTCTTGAGATGTGGTCCGATAATGGGACGAACCTTCGAGGCTCTGAGCGAGAACTTAGAGAGGCACTGCTAGCCCTGGATCAGGTACAACTGTCTCAGGAAGCTAGCATACGTGGCTTCGAATGGAAATTCATAACCCCGGCCGCTCCTCACATGGGAGGGAGCTGGGAGCGACTGGTACGAAGTGTAAAGGTGGCCCTCAGCTCAACACTGAATGAGAGAGTCGTCAGGGATGAGGTGCTTCTAACTCTCCTGGTAGAAGCGGAACATATGGTGAACAGCCGTCCCTTAACTCATGTCCCAGTAGACCCGGGGGAGAGCGAAGCAATTACACCTAATCACTTTTTGTTGGGATCATCCAGTGGAGCTACAGCGCCTGGTGAATTCAATGACGACGATCTTTGGCTGCGAAAGCAATGGCGGATTGCACAGCGCTTAGCTGATATGTTCTGGAGCAGGTGGCTCAAGGAATATCTACCCACCCTGGCCAAGAGGACAAAGTGGTTTCAGCCACAACCACCACTCGCTGTGGGCGACGTAGTTGTGGTCGCCGACTGCAGATTTAGGCGAAACAGTTGGCCTAAAGGCGTGATAGTTGAGGTTTACCCAGGTGGCGATGGAGCAGTACGATCAGCGATGGTCAAGATGAACACCGGCACTCTGAAGAGACCTGTCGCCAACCTATGTCGACTGGACTTGAGGCACACAGATTCGTGACCTTCGTCACTCCGGGGGGAAAAATGTTAAATGTTTAATTTAAATATTGTTTTGGTTACGCGGACTTGACGTCACGCGTCACTTTTTTTTGATATTTTTATAATAAAATAATTTTTTTGTACCGAACCTCTCGCATACGAGTGTTTTAACGTAGCTTAACGTTTCTAGTATCTTAGCAGTTAACAACCCTCATCAGTTATTATATCAAGTTATATATCAAATGAAAGCTAATTTTATTCCCAATCCAACCGTATTTGGTTGCCTTAAATTCTAAAGTAAAATTCTAAATTTTAGAACTAAAATCTAGGCAACCATGGATTCATCCAACTTTTTGATAAGGCATAAAATCTAAAAAAAACATAAAATCTAAGAAAATTAACTGCTCGAACTCCTAGACGTTTGGCATAGGGTATTTTAACTAGCATAAGTAAAATTAATATTATAACAAGAGCATTAAGTCACTACTACTAATTTACTAACTATTAAGTTACTTTTTTTTATTTTATAGCATGTCTTGCTGCCTGTTGCCTTTTGGAAGGGCAGAGGAGGAATTATTATAACGATTTCATTAAATGAAGCATATATTCATTCCTAAATTTGAGGACAATGCATTTCAAACACAATTTCACAATTTAATCCTACAAACTTGAACAAATTAGTCTAATATATAGCTTCCAATATGGTGGTACAAAAATATATAGGGAAATGGGCACTTGCAGCTAAAAATACCTTTTCTTTTATGTCTTGGACTAATTTAATTTTTGAGGAATGAACCTTTGAACTACCAGAAGTTTATCGTATGCATTGTCATGGAACTTTTTGTAATGTTAAAAGAATTTATTATTTATTTATTGTTTTATTAGGGTGTCAGACAACTAGGTTTAAAAGAATTTATTATTTATTTATTTATTGTTTTATTAGGGTGTCAGACAACTNAACTACCAGAAGTTTATCGTATGCATTGTCATGGAACATTTTGTAATGTTAAAAGAATTTATTATTTATTTATTGTTTTATTAGGGTGTCAGACAACTAGGTTTAAAAGAATTTATTATTTATTTATTTATTGTTTTATTAGGGTGTCAGACAACTAGGTTTAAAAGAATTTATTTAATCAAGATATTATGACAGTGTAAAAGTCATAAGATTTGATAGAAAGAAACAATGTCAATTTTACCATCTTGCTTATTGTTATGAATTTGCAATGCAGAATAAAACTTTTGCTATGCACCCCCAGACTTGCATCCAATGTGCACATGTTGTATTTGACTGGTCAAATATTCTGCTGGGCCTCTACAACATGCCCAACTGCTATCACTACATTATTGTTTTTCTTTCCAGTACAAAGTCTATATATTAGAGGATGGAATCCCCCTCTAGTAATATTAAGGGCAACCAACACTCTGCTCCCCCAAGCCTTAAGGCTCCCTCAACTCCTGCACGACCGCACTTCAACAAAAAAGAAACAATACTTTTTTTCTCCTCTTGGTGTGGAAAGATAAAGGTTGGTTTGGAGGGGATGTAGAATCAACCCCTCCAAATTGAAAAGATATTCGAACCAAAAACTCTTCAGACCTTGTAGATGAAGTAATTCTTAAAGTTTTATTAGATTATTGCTTGCACAATTTTTTTTAAAAAAATATATATAATATATTTCTTTAAACAAATTTTAATTTAATCAAACTCACGGCTACGTGATTTATTTACTTTATGTACATTTTGGTGCTTTCTTACTCTTGCATAATAGATAAAAGTGTATTCAATGTAGGTTTTCTTCAAAGAATTACCCTTTTTAGGCATCTCTAAAACCCTATTTTAAAACTCATTATCTCATCCGGCTTCTTTCTCTCCATTATAAAAAAAATATAATTAAATATTATGGAAGGTTACAAGTAACTCACAGTTGAATAGCCTTCGAAGAAATTTACGATGGACCGTTAGGTTGTTTTAAATTGTATTTATTTTCAGAGCTAATTTTCAAATAATAGAGCATTTATAAAATCCCAAAATAGGTCCGGTTATGAAGTTATATTCTTAATAGTTAATTCTTGTAGTAATAATAAGGAAATTATGAAATAAAATAATTGTGTTTTTGTACTTGAACTCTCTTAATGAGCTAGTATTAGTATTAGTCCATAATAACTTATTTTATTTGTCTTTACTGGTTTTTCGTTATCAATTTTTTAATGTAACCCAAATGATAATTATTATGTATTTTCACTTAGATACAATTGCGATTACTTTAAATATTAATGATGAGAATAATAGATATATTATATGTTGAAGGCAATAATAACATTATTATCACAAAGGCTTTATTGCTCCTTTTGTGTTCAATAATATATTATGATAGCTTAATGTCAAATCTTTTAGACAAAGTTGGCTCATAGTTGATCGATTAATCGGATGTGTACGCGTACACTTACTATAGATTAAGACCAAACGAGTAATACATTACCGAGCCTTAAAAAAAATAACCATAAAACAGGAAATATTATCATCTGAAATATAAAAAATTACTTTCAAAATTGGTCTTTTCAAGTCTTTCTGGTTCGGTTTAATGTCCGTAATCATTTCGTTTTTCACGAGGTAGGGAGGGGGAAGAGCAAAAAATCTCAGGAATTTCGGATAATAGGCATCAATTAATTCCCTCTAGTTTGGAATTACCCAAGTAATTGCTAACAGGAGTTGCTGATAAGATGAGGCAGAAGGGTGATTTCGTTGGGTTTCGAATTGCCGGAGAATCTTTGTGCCTTGAGATCCTTCTACATCTCTGGGCCATTATGTCCTTCGGGGTGTATATCTCCTAAAAGTTTGGCCATCAGGAAAACCACCCTCTCTCGTTCTCTCACTCTGGCCACTAATCACAGTTTCTTGACCTTTTCTTCGCTCCCTCTCCTTCTATCCTGAGGTCGGAGTTCCAAGCTAAAACCAACTAATACTCTATTAGGGAAACTTGGAAGCCCACTAAACCCTCTGTCGACAACTAATTCCCTTCTCTCTCTTCACTCCGAGAGGACTAGCTGTTGTTGAACCCACGGTGGATAACAAGTACTACGTCGTCCGGACTCTTCTCTCTTCCAAACTAGGCTGGACCAACTAGAGTAATCATTCTGGTTTTCAGCGGAACAACTTGCAAACAGACGACAAACTACCCCATTTTCTTGATTAGCTCCCATCACAATCTACCCGACAATAACAAATAACATGAACAATAATCACAACTTTAGTTTATATGAATATTTATCATCTATAATATTAACGCCCACTTACTTTATGAAGTTTGTATTCACTCAACTTAATTATTTTCTCTACGATTTCGAAATCATTGTTTAATTTATCTATCCTAACTTTAATATGCTCTTCTCTATTTTTCCTCTCTCGCTTTTAGTTTGAAACAGAGGCTAAGAAGATAATTAAACCTAAAAATTAGGTACGTTCGCCTGAGATTGGTTCCTTATTTTTTTAAATTTTAGAAGAGTAAAAGATTTGTTTGCTGTTTAATAAAATGTTCAAATACCTGAAAAAATTAATTTTGCTAAATTTATAATTTTACAACTCTCTGAATTCAAAGGAAAATTAGATTCTGAAAAATTATATATATTCTCTAGGATGACTATGACTTTTTAGTTTGTTATAATAACATTGCCAAGGCAACCACATTTATTCCAAATAAAATAACTGTTTGTAAAGATTTCTAGGTATTTAATTAAATAAAATAAATGTCATTATTTGAAAAATTGATGAACAGAAAAAAATAATGAAACAATCTAAAATAAACTAAAGAATTAATCTGAAATAAAGGCAGACATTTTTATTAAAACTTAACACTCGCTTTTCCTGTATATAGAAGCAGCTAAAAAATAATTTCAGAGAGCATTCCAGTCTTTGTCATTTAACAGTTGTAGGATTTACACCGAAGTTAATTGATTATTACCGAGGTAGATTGGTCGAATCTGGGATAAGCACTATTGCAGCTGTTTTACAATAGTGTTATAAAACGGCTCTGTCTGTCTGTTAGGCTGCATGTCTCAATTCATATACTACTATATAGCTAGGAACATGAAATTCGGCACACAGGTGCATCTCGGCATTTGTGACAACTGTACACTTTTTGGAGTTTTCACTCACACTTAATATTTTCAAGATGGCGGCCAATATGGCGGAGAAAATTTTTTTTAGTCACCCATGACATGTTGTACATCAATTTAAAGGTCTTGAANTTGCCACGTAAATGAGAGTTTTGACTTATTACCCTGAAAGGATCCAACATCATACACAAAATTAAATATTAATGATGAGAATAATAGATATATTATATGTTGAAGGCAATAATAACATTATTATCACAAAGGCTTTATTGCTCCTTTTGTGTTCAATAATATATTATGATAGCTTAATGTCAAATCTTTTAGACAAAGTTGGCTCATAGTTGATCGATTAATCGGATGTGTACGCGTACACTTACTATAGATTAAGACCAAACGAGTAATACATTACCGAGCCTTAAAAAAAATAACCATAAAACAGGAAATATTATCATCTGAAATATAAAAAATTACTTTCAAAATTGGTCTTTTCAAGTCTTTCTGGTTCGGTTTAATGTCCGTAATCATTTCGTTTTTCACGAGGTAGGGAGGGGGAAGAGCAAAAAATCTCAGGAATTTCGGATAATAGGCATCAATTAATTCCCTCTAGTTTGGAATTACCCAAGTAATTGCTAACAGGAGTTGCTGATAAGATGAGGCAGAAGGGTGATTTCGTTGGGTTTCGAATTGCCGGAGAATCTTTGTGCCTTGAGATCCTTCTACATCTCTGGGCCATTATGTCCTTCGGGGTGTATATCTCCTAAAAGTTTGGCCATCAGGAAAACCACCCTCTCTCGTTCTCTCACTCTGGCCACTAATCACAGTTTCTTGACCTTTTCTTCGCTCCCTCTCCTTCTATCCTGAGGTCGGAGTTCCAAGCTAAAACCAACTAATACTCTATTAGGGAAACTTGGAAGCCCACTAAACCCTCTGTCGACAACTAATTCCCTTCTCTCTCTTCACTCCGAGAGGACTAGCTGTTGTTGAACCCACGGTGGATAACAAGTACTACGTCGTCCGGACTCTTCTCTCTTCCAAACTAGGCTGGACCAACTAGAGTAATCATTCTGGTTTTCAGCGGAACAACTTGCAAACAGACGACAAACTACCCCATTTTCTTGATTAGCTCCCATCACAATCTACCCGACAATAACAAATAACATGAACAATAATCACAACTTTAGTTTATATGAATATTTATCATCTATAATATTAACGCCCACTTACTTTATGAAGTTTGTATTCACTCAACTTAATTATTTTCTCTACGATTTCGAAATCATTGTTTAATTTATCTATCCTAACTTTAATATGCTCTTCTCTATTTTTCCTCTCTCGCTTTTAGTTTGAAACAGAGGCTAAGAAGATAATTAAACCTAAAAATTAGGTACGTTCGCCTGAGATTGGTTCCTTATTTTTTTAAATTTTAGAAGAGTAAAAGATTTGTTTGCTGTTTAATAAAATGTTCAAATACCTGAAAAAATTAATTTTGCTAAATTTATAATTTTACAACTCTCTGAATTCAAAGGAAAATTAGATTCTGAAAAATTATATATATTCTCTAGGATGACTATGACTTTTTAGTTTGTTATAATAACATTGCCAAGGCAACCACATTTATTCCAAATAAAATAACTGTTTGTAAAGATTTCTAGGTATTTAATTAAATAAAATAAATGTCATTATTTGAAAAATTGATGAACAGAAAAAAATAATGAAACAATCTAAAATAAACTAAAGAATTAATCTGAAATAAAGGCAGACATTTTTATTAAAACTTAACACTCGCTTTTCCTGTATATAGAAGCAGCTAAAAAATAATTTCAGAGAGCATTCCAGTCTTTGTCATTTAACAGTTGTAGGATTTACACCGAAGTTAATTGATTATTACCGAGGTAGATTGGTCGAATCTGGGATAAGCACTATTGCAGCTGTTTTACAATAGTGTTATAAAACGGCTCTGTCTGTCTGTTAGGCTGCATGTCTCAATTCATATACTACTATATAGCTAGGAACATGAAATTCGGCACACAGGTGCATCTCGGCATTTGTGACAACTGTACACTTTTTGGAGTTTTCACTCACACTTAATATTTTCAAGATGGCGGCCAATATGGCGGAGAAAATTTTTTTTAGTCACCCATGACATGTTGTACATCAATTTAAAGGTCTTGAAGTGTAGAAAAAGGATATGCAACTATTAAAATTGTACACTTAATAATTTTAACATTATCATACAGAAACCGGTGATTATCGCCTCACGTACTTACGTGAAGCGCGCCTTACTTGTGTATAGTGGTGTGGCTATATACTCGTAATTATAGTATATACAGGGTGGCGGGAAACGGGTGTGCATGTTTGTAAAGGGTGAGGATTCACCGGAATCCTCCAGTCCTACAAGGCCACTGATCGACCCCCCTTGTAAGGGGGGATGGGAAGTCCAGTAATCATGATAGTGGGTCCTTATTTTTTGAAGGTGAAAGAGGACAAGCCGTCACTGTAAATGAAGAGCGCTACGTGGCCATGATTCAGAATTTTTTTATCCCTTGAAATAGTGACGTTCCGTGGTCTTCACGTTCGCCCGACCTTACTCCATGGTTTTTCCTTATGGGGCTATCTGAAGTCCATAGTTTATGTGGATGGACCAAGAACTGTTCAAGACCTTAAGAACGCAATCAGAAACGAAATTGCCGCCGTCCTGATGGAAACGTAGCAGGCTTGAAGAATGCATCGATCAGGAAGGGCGGCATTTTGAGGGGACCGTATTCCATACATAATGTTTTCTTTGTTACTAATAAATTTCCAATCTTAACAAATATTTTGCAATTTATTTCATCCTGATATCTCTAAAAATAAAAATTTGTCATCATTTTAAAAAGTAGGCGCCCGTTTTCCGCCACCCTGTACTACAGTTTATAGTTATATAGCGATATTTAAAGAAACAGTTTAGCCCTTTTGCCAATTTAGAGAGCACATATTATAACATTTTATTGTTTGTATTGAAATGTGTATTCTTATGTCTAAAATAAATCGATGTTATTTTTCCCAATCCAGATTTGCCAAATTCTCCTTACTCAAGTGCCTCTAGACCACCTGATATATTCACAAATAAAGAATATGCAGGTAACTTTGGTGGAGAGAGAGAAAAAAAATGTTGTGAATAGAATTCCTAATGGGTTGTACGAAGTACCCAGGGTTTTGCCACCCTTACCAATATATATTATTAGAGTAAATAGTTATAAATCAAAAGGATGGTTGGAGGTAGGTTGAAGTTATGTATTCCCCCCTGTCTATATCCCGTGATATGACTGGGTAATGTCTAATATTCACGTATATACTCTCTCTCGCCTTACCTTAAACTCCTTTAGGCATGAATACACGACTCTAGGCTCCAACACTACGTGATATTCCACCCCTTACCAAATATATTATGATATGGTTTAGCTAAGAAAAAAAACTTAAAGAGGGGAACTTGTGCATCAATTTTTGTTTTTTTTGTTTTTGTGTTATTTTTTTATAAAAACCGTGAATTTTATGCTTACTCTAACTAGAATTGTAAAAAAAAAAAATATATATTTCCCAATACAATTTAAGAATATAACGAATAATATACATCTAAATTACATTGAATAACAAATATATTTATCTTAGCTTTTTCCGTTTATTCTTAAACATAGATTGTCATACTCAGAAGTACACACTGCAATATAATATATTTTTACCTATCCGAGCAAATATTGTTTTTTTGAACGTCGTAATATTTTGAAATTAGGGAACGTAAATAGTTGAGCAGGCACGTAGAAATAAAGAAAACTCATATAAATCAGACTCCTTCCAGAAGTAAAATTGTTTTGAAAATGGTAAACTGTTAATAATTATTACCTTCTATGCCAGTTCAGTTACACAAATTCACTTATTAACCTTTTCTACTTAAACACTTACTCCTACTTAAGTAAATAAAACAGCTACTTAAAATATAGTTTTAATACTTTACCTATCTACAATGTAATTGGAAATAATTTTAATAGAAATATCTTATCTGTTTTTTTTCGAACTTACCAAACGTAACGAAAGCTAGATGATCATTTCTTTCCGAAGAACGGATATTTTTTGATGACTCCAAAAATGCTTAGATCTTTTTAAAAATTCATAGAATCCAAATCCAGTCTAAAACACATATCTCATTTGTAACTTATTTTTGCCAAAAAAAAAATGTGTTGAGCAGGGCTCAAAACGTGAAAAAAAATTACCGATAATACATGCTTTTAAGAATTGACTTGGATTTAAGGGCAAAAAATAAGTACTTTTTTCCTAAACCCATTAATTTAGCTGTAAAATGGAGTTTAAGTTTCAATTTTAGCAGGCTCTCTACACGGCAAACTAGCTTGGAGGAAAAATTTCCAAGAGTAAAAAATTTTTATTTTTAGCCATAAAATCCAAATCTCAGTTTAAAAATATAGCTTCGTTTACTTTTGCTGAACACAGAAAATTTTCAGCATTTTTTTCTGGAAGCGCATTTATAGCCATTATCGAATCCTGAAAACTAACTTTCTATCTTTCATGGTTCCGGAGATTTTTCGCTGTTCCGTATTAGCTGGGATCCTGCATACACAAAATTTATAATAAACATTTTTTTAACGATTATCATGTGTTGATAAATTTGTAGGTGAAGAGAGCCGGGTTAGCACCAGCTATTATAATATCTTGAGTTTTTGTGGGCATCTTACACGCTTTTTATCGAAGTCAGTTCAGTAATTGTGGCCCCACGCATCTGCTCCAACCATGTATAATCTGTTAAAACGTATGTATAATACCATTGAAACATCTTTTGGCTATGGCATAATGTTAAATGCATTGTAAGGCATACTTCCGTTGATGTGCGTGGTTACGGTGCAACTGAATTTTAACTTTATATATATTATGTATTATGTATATATAATTTAAACGTACATTTAATATTAAAATCCTAAAGTATGAACTAAAATAACTACACTTCTTTGACCATCGTAAAATGTTAAATTGAAATAAAAGAGTATTTGTTTTTTATATATTTGTCAATTTTGTTGTAGGAAATTAAATGTTTATTTAGTTAGGGGTTTTCAGCTATAAAAAATATAAAATAAAATAATAAAAAAAATCAAGTACTGAAGGTAAAAGAACTTCAAATTATATGAGATTCTACGCTGTTTTCTTCCCAGTTTACTGATGAAAATAAATATAATTGACGAGGGAGTGGAACTTAAAGAAAAAGTGAAGAGTCTTTACAGCACTTCGTGGAAAGAAATCGGGTTTATTTTTATTGTGTTTAGTCAAGGTCTAGCTTCTTTTCTCTTTTGCCTTAGTTCGTCAAGATTTTCATTTTGAAAGCAAGTCGAGCGCGTAATGAGACATCTTTCTATCGATTGATTTCAAGCTTTTTTATTTTTTCAACTGAAAAGAATAATGTTTGAACCTTTTTTTTAACTGTACCTCAGGAAAATTAATATCTACCTGTAAGGTTACTAAAAGAAAAAACAAAAGAGATTTTTCAGCTCGTAAAGACATTTCATTCCCGATTTATTTTTACATTACATATTTTGAGTCTTCAACATATTGCCTTTATCATAATATTCATTTATTAATGCAACTCTATTTATTTCACAATCGGCAATACAAATATTAGTTCATAGTATATGTGTTCCTCATGTTCATTAATAGTAAGTAGAGATATGGGCAAATATGAGGAAAGACTTCTTTTTTAATATTTGTCTATATATCGCCTCCTTCTTGAGGCATATTCATGTCTAAAAATGATAGCAATTAAAAAAGTTATAAATACTAACGTACTATCTACGTACGTAAAACACTTATGTACTAATAGTACGTTAGTTTTTATAACTTTTTCAATCGTTATTATTTTTAGACATGAATGTGCCTATCGAGAAGAAGGCGAAATATAGTCAACAGTTAAAAAATAAGTCTTTCCTCTTATTTGCCCAAATCTCTACTTACTAAAAATATTAGTTTACTTGGAGAGGCAGATTCTTTGAATCTATGAAGATCACCTCCATCAACGCCTTAATTCCTGAAATAAAGTTAGAGTAAAATTCGGATAAGATGCGAGTGGTGGGGCGGCAGGATTACAGAGCGGTGGTGCTGCTTAGATTTGTTTACATTGAGTACAATGGCAGTAGAGGACAGCTGGCTACGACAAGCTCGAGTGTCTAAGCGAATAATGTTGACGCTTGCCACCTACCACTCACTGCGCAGTCCAGCAATTAATTTTCGCTCAGACTTATCAGTTGATTAGAAAATCTCGCAAAGTAAACATGGCAGGAAACTAAAGGAAAAATACCTCCTAGCTTATTATCTGTGAATAAATCTTAAATTCGAAATCGAGCAGCATATTGTAAAAATAAAATAAAATAAAAAATGCTGTAGCTAATATTTAATCCACGGTATTAAATATTTACTAGAGTAAAGGCTGATTCGAGGTTTAGTCACATGTGTATTATAAATCACGTCACAGACGTTCCGAATCAGAACCGTCTAGTGTCAGTCAAAATCGTGGCTCTATTCACATATATCCCTAATTTTTATTTCTCTGTCTCTGTAAGTCATTTTTTGACCAGCACAGTCCCGGCTTGGTGTCAAATCACCAATGAGTTAACCGTAGGTTACGGAAGCATTATTGACTAATCTGAAGTTCGATATTTGTAGGTGTCTCCAAATTTAACACTTTCTTGGCAGAAATGCTTCAATAATTAGGGAATATTTTGGTCTCTTCCTTCAACAATTCTAACGCGAAGGCTGTAGCTGCCTGACTTAAATTTAGGCTGTGTGTATAAATCCAAAAGATGATATGGCCATATTGATTTTGTGCTTATTTAATATTAAACTTCATAAATGTGACCCAAAAATAGCTTTACCTTTTATTTATTGTGAAATTAGTAAAAAAACAAAAAAAAAACACTCCTTTGAGTTCCTTTACTTTAGTTGTGTTATCCTTTAGCTGTTTTACCCCACGGATTAGGTAAAATAAACAAAGATTTTGTTTAAAATATTCATTTAAGGGATCAGAGTGCCGAATGCTTGAAACGGGGCAATACACAGATAAAGGTAGGTAGCTAAGAGCTTCCCTTTTACAAAAAGCTTACAAACCCGGAGGTAAAACCCACCAATTTTTAGAGCACTGAAATTAAATAACATTGGGAGGGGGGTGGTCTTATCCTTTACCTCTCCCCCTCCCTAGACCTCCCTATACGAGGTAATCTGCCCTTTTGGATAAATCTAACCTCGCACATATAGAGAAACCTGCCCAGAAAAAAATCCCTTAAGAGGAATCGCTATTAGATGGGAATTTGAGAAGGTTATACGTTGCTAGGGAATGAGAATGCACAGATGGGGGAAAAAAGATTTTACACGGGAAATTGGATTCGGTTTAGCAGTGGAAAAAAATAAGGAAGACCGGAATTTCTGATTTCGGATTATGATGTAGTGGGTAAGTTGGGTTCTTATTTACATTATTACTTTTATTTCAAGCAAACATTTTTCTAAAACGTTTAATTCATCGAATAGACAATCTAATTAGCCAATTATTCCATTTAATTACGTTCTCAGAGAACAAATTAACTTCATCCATATTATTTTTTGAAATTTGTATAATGTTATTTCTTAGTATGTTTAGCAACTAATCAGATAAGCCGTTTTAATTTCGTAATAAACTCTTTCTTCAGGTGATTAAAGATAGTCTTGGGATTTAAGAAGTCTCAACCAATTCTTTATCATACTCTTTTCCTACAGTTGACCGATAAAGTGGTTGTTATTTCACTCAAAATAATACGCAAAACAGCAGATTCCTGCACTTACTACTTTACCGCACTCGTTTTACTTTACCGCACTTATTTTTACTTTACCGCACTCCAGTTCTCCAACTTACGAACATAAAGAAATTAAATCTAAACAAAGATTTAATAATCTAAATTATAATTATAACAACAATGACAACTAATGGTTATTTTTTTGACTAACTTCACGATTTAAAAAATATATATCAAATATAAAAATGTTAAAGTATAAAAAGTGAAGATAAAAAATATGTGTGAGGCTCTCACGCATTAGAAGTGAAACTTAGGTTCTAGAATGCATTGCTCTCTCTTTCATTTTTTGACGATTTTATTATTTTCAGGATGAAAAAATGGTTATGGGAAATTTAATTGAAAAAAAAAAAAAATATTACAATGCTAAGGAAACCACATTTATACCAATAAAAATAAATGTTTGTTTTAATTTGCTGGCCCTTAAATAGATATAATACAATAATTCTGTAAAATATTACACTTGGACGAGTCTCGAATTGTAAACTTCGTTACACGATGTCACTATATGAAAAATTTCACTAACGCCGCCAAAGAACTTTCACTTCAAAAATCTAAAATAAAGAATGAAATGTGATGAGTAAGGGTTATGATGAAAAATAAGTTTGCAAAAAATTATCTGGCAAAAAAAGGCAACACTGTCTATAAACAGAACAGCTGGTTTCAAGAGCTGGTTTACTTGATATTGTAAAACCTTTTATACATGTTGACAAACACTCTATTATTTTCAATTTATTTACAGATTAAAATCTAACTGTAGGAAAAATGTAATGTGCAACTCGAGCTTAAAGTGTCTTTGCTGCACTCGAGAAACCTTTCCGCCCTCGCCTTCGGCTCAGGCGTAAATATTTCTCTCGAGTGCAGCAAAGTGCCACTTTCCGCACTAGTTGCACAAATAACTATTAAGGTTCAATAGTGTGAAAAAGTGTCTATTCCACGTTGTCTAACGATTTGACCAGCCCATATATTTTATTTTCAGAAAATACTAGAAGACGCGTTAAGCGCAAACGGTCATGTAAGTTTGAGACTGTTGAATACATAACTAGCTATCGCGTGGAATTATAATTAAAGCGGGCATAATGCAATTAATATTAGATATTTTAAGATAATAGTTAATCATGATGAGTAGTACTTAATCAGTTATGATGCTGTTGATAGTTAAAGAGAATGATTGTAGTGGGGGGATAAGTGTGCCATTCTACTACACCTTACCTTACACGTCCTGGCCGTCTTTTCATTTTAACTAAAATAAAATGCATCACTTCAATACACTAAAAGTTCTGCTTGTATCAAGTATAAATTTGACATACCTGTTTCAATTGTACTTTAGACGATTTAAATGAAGTAAGATATCGCTACAAACATTGTTTTCTATATTTTAATCGTTTAGGTCAACGTCAGTTTAAATGTTTTATACTTTTAAAGATCTTTATTAATCTATAGCGGTGTCGCTGTTGGTTTTACTAAAAAAAGAAGTCAGTCACATCGAATAGGTGATAATAGCATTTAAATTTTATCAGATTTATACGGTAATCATATATCCGTATTCATCCATAGTAATTGTCTTTTAATTCATAAACTGTTAACGCCCAAGACCTCCATAAAATGTTTCCCCGACCCTGATAGGGAGGGGGTAGAGCACCACAACATTAAGCAGAGAAGTTGCTTGGTAGCACCCGCCTTCCGGTGGTTAACGAGCGAAGTCAGCGGAGAGCCCTCTATTATATATAAAAAATAGATGATAACTTAAGATAGTAAGATTAAAGAGTCCGCTTAGAGGTTAGACGTTTTTAAGTACCGCTAGTTTTCATCAAAAATATGTACTTTAAACTTTAGCTGAAGAATATTTTAAATGAACTATTATAATAATCATCCTACAGGAGAAAGAACAAACAAATAAACTAAAATCTCTGTAACCCAAAATACAGAGGTAGAAGTAATGTGAGGTAGATTGATGCCCCTTAGGGTGAGCCAATTCTTTTTTACATATAGTTTTGACACGTGTTGGTGCTTTTGTTATAAACCGTGAAGCAGCTTGTAGGTATTGCTTTCTGCGAAGTTTATAAATTGTTCCACTAATTATGATTTCCTTATAAATATTTTAATTAATGCGAAACAAAATGTAGCTACTTTTATTATATCATACTGAAAGACGATAGTCTTATATATTCTATATAAGATAATACAACATAATCCCGAGTGTATATATATTTAATATATATATTAGATAGAGCAACTAAAAATACATCTTTTTTGTCTCTTAAATTTCGTCGTATCTTTGCTTCCATTTTGAGATAAAAATAATACCCATTTTGTTCCATGACCAACACTTAAAATATTCCAGGAATATTTGCGAACAATCCGACTAAAAATAACTATTTTCTTCTGTCATAGTTCAATTTGAATGCATCTCGTGATTTATAATTTTGAATCTATCAATTTTTTGAACTCCCCTATCCGAATGTCGAGATAAACTACATTCACTTGCTGATGGCGTTGCAGTAGAAGCCAAGCGGTTGTACATTGAAAGATTTTCTGCTTGTATTGCTCCTTCAAAAGTATTTAACGACATCTTCGTGAAACAGGCATCGGGAAGGCCAAGGACAGTAAGGAAGGTAGAGGGGGAATAGGGTTTGCTGAACATATGATTGAAGAAGATCCAAATATGTACTTCTACTCGAAAAATTGCAGATGCTTTGAATGTAAGTAATGGGACTGATTGGCACATTCTTAAGGACAATATGCTGTACCCATACTGGAACTTTGAAAACGTTTTGGAAAATCAGGGGGATTTAAGTAATGGAATCATTACTGGGTGCTGGGTGTAACTCAATCAGAAACGACCGTGTATGTAAGATCCTTGCAGATTGCAGATTTGCAGAAGATTGGATCCTTCCTTCCTAGCAAGAGGTTGTAACTTTTAATAGTTTTTTTAATTTTTGGTAATTAAATGTTGATACTTATTGTCAAACATTGGTTTTTGAAAATACGTATTTTTAGTTGCATTTTATTTAAAAAGAATATCGAAATTAGAAAAAAGTGGCGTTCACACTGTATCTTAGAAACAATACGTTTCCGTAGGTCCGGAACTTTTTTTATATAATGAACTGAAAAATCACCCCCTTAAATAATGCCGTCTTTTTTAAATACCCTGCATATATATCTTATTAGTATATAGACTTCATCTATATGATGAAGATACATATTTTAATATACATATATACCTATATAGAGATTGTGATGACACAAAAAATTCGCTTTTGAGATATTGATGGATTTTGATGATTTCAGGTCCTCTTAACAAAAGTAATAAAGAAAATGCCTGCCTGTCATATGTATAGACGTGTGGAGCTTAAACTACTAGCCCATCAGAAACATCATACCCTAAGGTGAAATCGAGCAATTAATGTTACCTCTGAATTTAGGGGCGATGCCTCCCAATCCCAATAACTCTGAAAGACGATTTTGATTAGAAAAGAAAATAAAAAATGCTCTATTTAAATACAACCATGCAATTAGTTGTCCTGAGAAAATTCTTGTTTCCGAGATATTGATGGAAGTAAATATGATTTTGCTGAACATCAAAAAACTTTTTGAACATTTTGGAAATATGTTTAGTATTAATATATACATATATGTATATTTTGTTGTGGGATTTAATCCAGTATCACTATGTAAAATACGCATGTTTTTTCTGAGTTTGATGTACCGATTTTTACTTCCATGAAAATGGAAGTATGGTGATACCCTCCAAAACGTGATTCCGAGATCTCTGTGAAGGACAGGTCTTAAGAACCCGGGGGTGTCATAGAAATCCGTTTCATATACATGTATGTCTGTGCGTACGTATGTATGTACGTACGTTCGTTCGTACGTTCGTTCGTAACTTTAAACCTCTATAGCATCGCTTCAAGACATCGTATTGAGATGCGGTTTGCGGCATTTTTTGGAACTCGTGACGGCAAAACTGATGGCGCAAATTACATCATTGTAGCTTACGAGGTTTCGGAGCTACAGTCGCTTAAGCACGAAATCGGTCTGTCGACGATAACTTCAGTAGGCTTTATTTGATTTCAATTTCCTTTGGGGTATATATGTGTCCTATATAGTAGATTGTACCTATACTTTTTGAGTACAATCGGACAAGCGGTTTGGGAGATATTAGCATTTTAGTGTTTTTTTAAGGGTATTTTCGGAACCAAATTGCGGGTAAACTGTAAGTCGTATCGAAAAGCGGATAGCACCAGAGGTAACTGATTTTAAAAGATCTACAACTTTGGTCCTATGACTTTTTGTCGTAGGACCATCCCTTCTACCTTAAATAGAGACATGTTTTTTATTTTTGTTAAATTTTTGACTTTGAGCTCTTATATCATGTGCAATAATTGACCGATTTAATTTTTGATTGGAGTGCTGAAACCGCACATTAATGCCGTTTCAAAAAAGTATTTATTATTGTAATTATTTGTAGTACTTATAAAGAAGAATCGAAATTTAAAAGTAAAAAAATACCGTGTTATTTACTTTGTAAACAATCATTTCTATCAGCTGATTTTAAATTCTTTTATTATTATATTCTCACATTCTATAGTTAATAACAAGTATAAAGAAAATATAAACAAACATTGAATAATAAAGGTTTTTTGTTATAAAGGATAAAAATTAATCAATTTGTTTTGTTTTCGCATAAACTCTCCTTGAACTCTAGATGTAAACAAACCTCCTTTCTTTCACTTCAGTTTAGCTCTAAACATCGGAACGGACACATATCCTCTAATCTTTTTACATACTACCGACATTTATTAGGGTAACATTTTATTTTTATGTTAAATATATATTTTTATTGTGTATCATTAGTTATTATTATTGTTGCAAAACTATAATCGATATTTGCTGTTTGTACGTTGTAGTTTATACAGAGTTATCTCTTGCTCACGTATAGACACCACAACATTTCATGGAAGTCATGTGTGGGACTTCCACACCGGTACTTTAAAATAATGATAGCATTAGGTTTTTAAGTAAACAATCATCAACAAAAATTAATTTGTTCGTACTCCCAAGATTCAATTTTTAGAGATAGCCATGTTTTCTATTTTAAGCTAACTCCCATCTTTAGTAAAAAGATCAGAGTTTTTTTAAAAAAAAATATTGCTTTTAATTTTGGAGACATTTTAATAGAAGCACATTTAAAAATTGAAAGCAATACATTATAATAAATATGTGTAGATGTGATTTTTACCTAGAACAGCGTTCATCAAAGAATGTCTAATTTACATTTTTTGTAACTTAAAGAAAGGATTCGTCTTTAGCTTTTTCATATATCTTTAATAAAAAAAAAAAAGAAAAAAGAAAGACACTCTTGGAAATTATTCTAATGGTTTTTTTTTATTAGTCTTGCGTACATTGCTGGATCACGTTGATTTATAAATAAAACAATGGGATAAGAAAAGAAGTACAATAAGAAAATAAACAACATCCCACTTCTTTCGACAGTCAAAGAAATGGATGTTTGAATTTTAGATGACAAAAAACCCGAGGGGGGTTGGTTTTGGAGATAAAAAAAAAGGAATGGAAGTAGCTCGTTATAATCATGGTGTTATTGCATTAGGACGCTACACTCTCTTCAATCGACTGACATCAACCCTCCTTAATCAACACAAACACTCTGATAAAACCATACCAAGTCACTAATTAACTTATGGAGCCAGAAGTAAACAAGGGCGTATCTCATTGTGAGGGAGGAAACATTCATGACAGTTATATTACCCCCCTTTTTTATACAATTTAACTTATAACCGAGTTGTTTCTCCTCAAGAGGAAATAAAACCTAGATCATCCCATTAAACAAAAAACACCCGTTGTTCTGAAAGAAGATTAGACTTTAGTAAATCTCGTCTAATAGATGTATCTTCATTAGTATCTGGCTTTTAGCTGGCAGTTTGGACGAGAGCCTGACTCCGAAGTCTTTTCATTCAAACCAAGGGAGATAATGTTGAAACGGTTTAAAATTGCTAATCTTCTTCCGGACGTAACAGTTGAATTAAATCTTACTTAATGAGCCTCCTCTTTATTTCTGTTTAGTCTTCCCATTCTTTATTTAACTCATTCCAGAATAAATTGCAGTCAAGTAATCAATGGTCTATAACATTTTTAAGTGAAAATAAAATGTGTAATGTCTAAATTACCAAATATATTAATAAGTTTGTTCCAACCAAGCAGTGTACCGTCCGTGGGATCGTCACGAGCATGCGCAATAGATTAAAGTCAAAAGTCGTCCCAACCCGACTTGTTTGTTGTCCCAACCCGACAGTGTTTCGGTCTCCAAACTGTTCCAACCCTCAAAGGGATCGTTTGCGAACAGTTGACTGTACGGTCCAAACAAGATTTTTAAGACGGTGCGAATTATAGACCTCAGCCCCATTCTAACATAACATGATTTTATTTCAGTAAAATGTTAGCGCATTCGTATAAAATCTAAATCCATCCCAAGCGATTCTTGAACGGGCCCGCGGGACGATAAAAAGGACGGTACGAAGTCGGGGGTTGGAGCCAACCTTAGTCATTATGTCAATATACACATATCAGCAGGAAAATTTCCTACCTGCTAGGTTTCCTTTAATGTTTTTATTATTAGAAGAATCAAAAAACCTTTTCAATCTGATATGATTTTATTTTAATACAAAGTACAATGATAGCTCATGCGCATAAAACATGTCCTGAACGATGTGCGGAACGATACGAAGGACGTTACAAATAGGGGTTTCACGAAACTAATATATTTTTGTATAGTATTTGAATATGAGAATTATAAATAAATGTAATATTTAAATGCAATACAATGGCTAGTAGTAACGGGAGAAGGTTTCTACAAGGAAAAGATAGAGGTAAATATTTAAGTACATTGAAAGTAAATTATTATAATTAGCTGTTTAAATGTTTTGAACAACTAAGTAAAGAATTATTTGATTCGACTTTTTAATACTATTTACTCTTTTTCTTAAATGAAACTTATAACAAAGGTTTTTTTTCTTATAACAGTACAAAAAGGTTATACCAACATTCAGTTTTCCCAATAGGTATAAATAACATTATTTAAGTATCGTGTTTATGAGTTATTATTTTTTGTTAATGTATATTTTTTTAGTAGTAATAATAATTTTTATTGACAATTATTTAAATTATTGTTATTTTTAGTTTAATTTTTTGTGTTGTGTTGGTAGTCTAAAAAAATAGCGAGTTGGAGTTTCAGTTCGTCGGCTATACGTTTTTATTACGTGTCTTTTTATACATATATTTCCCCGTAAAATTTTTTAATTAATTCTGTTTTAAATTGAAAAGATTATTCAAAATGGTAAATAAAGCCTTTTTTTAATGTTTTGTGTGTAATAATACGATTTTTTTTGTTTACATATTTTGGTTCGTTTTTCTTCCGACACCGACAAGTACAAATATCATATTGGTTATTTTCTCAACGTTCTTTTCTGTGTAAACATTTTTTTAGTTCTAATTTGAATGTTATTTATCGTAACACTGACGTTAAGTTAATTTTTTAATTATTGATTGTTGATTTCGAAGAATACGAAGAGATATAAAGGACACTGACGACTTACAACGATTGACAGATTGAAAAGATGAAGAAGAGTTGAAAGGTACGTGATTCTTTTTATTTCGTTCGCTAAAATGGTTTTTATTTACATATATGATCTAATTAAAAGAAACTTTAATTTTATTCTAAATAACGAGATGACCGGCTTTATTATATAATTTTATACCGGTTTCAGTAGGATCTATTGCAGTCAAGTATAAAAATCAGACGTATATCAAGTCTGTACATTAAAATGAATTTAGTTGGTTGAATAAACAAATGCATACATGCTTATTTGATTATTTGTTACATACTAGAACCATACGTTAACTAATAAATATAAACTTCTTTTGTACCTCCTCGACCAAAGATCCCATGTTTCTCTATACATGACCAAAGATCCCATGTTTCTCTATAAATGACCAAAGATCCCATGTGTAATGACCAAAGATCCCATGTTTCTCTATACATGACCAAAGATCCCATGTGTAGTGACCAAAGATCCCATGTTTCTCTATACATGACCAAAGATCCCATGTGTCTCTATAACAAGATCCTAATTTATTCGAATCTAAATGTTTTAAATGGATGGAATAATGTATTTTACTACGTTTTTATTAACTTGTTTTTTTTTGTTTGTATGTTTGTTTGTTTGTTTGTCCGGTACAAATCTTGCAATCGAATTTTAACTAACATCCCGAGTAGCTAGTCATTTGAAACTTTCAGAACACGATGACAATGCATTATTGTAATACTTTTAGTCGTTTTTCAGCAGAATTTAATTAGTTTTCAGCAAATTTACTGAATGAAAAGTTAGTTCGGAAAAAATCCGCAAGTTATTTCATTAAGTTATTTTTATTTGTTTTGTCATATCCCATAATATTTACAATCTTCATTTTGACCGGTTTCAAATTTATGATTTTTATAAATAAGAGATAAACATTGCTTAAATGACAGCAAAACAGGAAATATATCGATTATATTATTTCAAATATATCGATGGCACGGTTTAAGAAAATTTAAAATCGTAGTATATAAAAAGTTCTTTTTATCTTGCAATTATTATATCTGCTTTAAGTCATAATAGGCAGTTTATTCATACATTTATCACTTACTTAACATATACAATAATGCAATTTCTTTCAGTAAGCATTTATTATGAAAGCACTTTTTATTTAAGAAGTAATACGCTGGGGAAGTGTGACGTCACTTACGTAAAAAAGTGTGTGTTTTTAGGTTAGCTGGCTCATAATATTGGATATACGACTGGGTTTTATCAGTGCTATTTTATTTTATTATTATTTTTTAATCAATTATTTGTTTTATCATCTATAATGTATACATTTATTGGCTTATTAATGATGTTACTGATATATGATAAGGTTAAAAACAGTTAAAAAAGCTTTTAATAGAGTAAAAAGAGCACATCTGTAAGTAAGTTATTTTACATCTTATTTGAGTTATTTGTGAGAATTATTTGTTTTATCATCTATAATGTATACATTTGTTGGCTTATTAATAATTTTACTAATATAATATGATAAGGTTAAAACGGTTAAAAAAGGTTTTAATAGAATAAAAAGAGGAAAAACTATAAAATGCTTACAGAACACTAGTAAACAATGGTTTGTAATGAGCCAGATAAGATAACCTAACGAAAAATTTGTGGAGGGCGCATGACGTCACAGCATTCTTTGTCACTTTTACGTAACCTCTCTGACGCGACGTATAATACATAGCCTGTAGGTCTTGCTCCTGGATTTTAAGACCTTGGTGGAACCACCTTAATTCTGGAACGATGATTATATTTGGATTTCTCGGGGGTATCTCTCCTCAGTCTAGTTGATCATATGTCGGAGTGGTGCAATCGGGATGGGGCTGTTACTGTGTGTACGAAGTTACTGTGTTGACGAAGTTACTGTGTTGACGGTGTTCTTTGAAGTCGGGAAGGAAGCAATCGGCAACAAAATTAACTACAAAATAGCACGTGGCACAAGTGCGTATGCAATTGTGCAACTGGATGGTCGTTGCGTTGTCTGAGTCGACCACTACTTCAAGACTACTAATCTGGTGTCTATAACTTTACTTCATAGTATTATCATTTATATCTTTTTAAAATGCTTTCAATAAAAAGTACTTCAAAGTGCTTTCATAAAAAGAGAGCACGGGGATCCAGCTTGAATACAATAACTTCAAAAATAAAGACATGAATGATAATGGTGATTGACGAGTCCCTGAATATCAATAAAATATCTGGTTATGATAATATACCTTTCGCAGATAAAAGCACAATAACATGCGATAAAATCAGTTTTATTTTATTTATAATTAGGATATTACTATAAAATCAAAACCTACATACTTGTTATGAGTGACATCGAGACAAATAAACAAATTTGTTATGAGAAAATATATATTAGTGATAAAGTATGTTGTATCATTTGTTGTCATGTGGTATGTGGGTATTGATATAGTTTTTTCTTGAGTCACATGACAACGTATGACATTAGTGATTTTAGCATAAAATTCTTTATGAGAGGATTTTTTCTTGACAAAACTCTTTCGCTGAATTTTAATATCACTTCAAAGTCAAAGGCAGAAAACTAATTCCATTTGGTTCGGTCGGAGGCTTACGTCTTCGTATCACTTCAGAATATTTTAACTTCCTCTTGAACCGTCCTCTTCCAGTTTTTTCTTGTTTGTCACGCCGTCTCGACAAGTCATTGTGTAGTATTTCAGGTCGAGGCTTATTTAAAGCCTCGTGCCTTCTCTCTCATTGTCATATCACTTCACTCCATGCCACTATGACAGTATTAAACTCAGACCATCTCTACTACTATACTTCTTGATTTGGTTAAATAGATTTTTTTTTACCTCTACTCACCTCAATGAATAAACAATTTCTTAAAAATATTTTAAATATTTCAACATTTTTATGTTCGTTTTACTAATTCTGAGGCTCGTTGGGCAACGTTATCCGTCCATGAGTTCGCGCGCAACGCTCGCGAAAACGTGAGCTTCAAATGTAAAATTGGAATTTCAGGACGGCAAATGATTCTAATCACCTATTGGATGAGACGAACATTTTTTTAGTAAATCCAACAGCGATAGTGCTGTAAAATAATTATATCGTTAAAACTATTAATAAAGACCTAAACGTTTAATGTAGAGAAAACAACGTTTTTTACCTATATCTTACGTTTCCACGAAATGAATTTTAAAAAATTTCATATTTATCGTCTAAAGTACAGGTATGTAAAATTTCAACTTGATACAAGGAGAGGTTTTTGTGTAGTGAAGTGATATATTTATAATAATAGTTTAAAAGCAACTGCGGGTGATTAAAATTCTTATAGGAGTGTAGTTATATAGGTTTTATCTAGGAAGGTGAGCTTTGTACCAAGTACCCCCACTCGTGTCATATCATTAGTAGTAATGGAATTTTGTTGATCTTAATGATAAATATGTTGCTGTGACAGGAGTAGGATAGAAAAGCATCATCTGCCCTGATCAATCATCAGAAACCATTATCCACATAAAGTTTACAAACTTCATTTTTAGAATGCCATTTGAAAATTGTTTCAATTTGATGAATTGCGTCTAGATGTTTAAAACTTGTTTACTTTCCTTTTATTAATACTTACATTGTCAAAAATGTATCATGATATGAAATGTCACACAATTTAATAAGACCTTGGGCTGCACATTAATGAACATTTTACTGATAAAAACAAAGTTTGCACCTTGAAGCTGAAGCCATACATCATAAAACTAAATATGAAAGACCAGACATAAATGTGTTTAGTAATCATTTATATTATATATAAATTATTACTCCACTTGTGAGTCGAGACGTTTCATCAGAATGAAATGAGTTATTTTCTCTAATTTACACCTAAACAAGCCATCACGACAACTAATAAATTTTTCAAAAATGTATCATGATAAGAAGCGTGATTATCAGACAAAGTATCCAGAGAACGATGAGAAAGAATTCGTTTATGATTTAGGAGGCTTTGACACTGCGCGCGAGACCGAGCCGATTCCGCATGAGAAACAAACACTTGTATCAGCATGGGGCTATTCACATTAAATGCCGAAAGCGACCGAGCGGCCCGGGCGATTTGTTTCGAGCGTTTTTGTTAGCTAAGCGTTGTCGACCACCGAAAAGCGTTTTTGGCCTCCGAAAACGCTTTGTAAACGATTGTACGTGGACTAGTAGATAATCGGCCGATCGGCGTCGGTCTCGCACGCAGTGTGAATACTAGAACGCTCTGCTCGGCCTCGCTCGGTCTCGCGCGCAGTGTGAAAGCCGCCTATTTTTCTAAATTAGTTTAGTTACAATTGATCCTTGTAAGAAATTTCTGATCTGGAAATTATTAGCTATTTTGATGACAAATTTAAAAGAGCACTGTGATGGGATAGCTTATATTGCTACTTGCTACGTCTTTATCGGATCTTTTATCATTGATCATTGGATGTATTTCTTCCCTCCCGCTATAACTTAGAGGAGTTCCTTTGGTGTCGATTTCTACTACAAATGGACAAAAAGGCTGAGGGCGTGTCAGCTCTCAAATAGATATAGGGTGAAACTTACTCTTCCCTTTACTTGAGGGGTTCAACCAAGATACCGATGAGAGGAATCGATAAGTACTGTTGGATTGATAAAAGAGATAAGATTAAAGAGGGGAAGAAACCCAATAATACCTTTTTAGAAAAGCTACGTGGATGCGGGAAGGTCTAGCTGGTTATTTGGGGTATTTTCTAAACGTCTCTTAAAAGATTCTTTATTTAGAGTTTAGTATTACCCGGTATTTTTAGATTCTTGGAAAAGATTATTTTTACTTGCCTTAACCCTTCCATTTAAAANCTTCATCTCCTGTCACCTACAATATGGTACAAGACACCTTGGGGAGAAGGGCTTCTCTCCTCAAAGTAAGTATACATTTCAGAACACCCAAATAACAAAAGGTAAATAATGTGTACATATACAATTTTATAAATGGTAATAATTTAATTATTATTATCGAAACTCTAGCCCAGGCGTGTCAAACTCAATTAAAACACGGGCCATTTTATAAAAGGTTGAGATTCACGCGGGCCACATCACTTTACAAATTTTCGTAAATTTATATTTTTTAGTAGGGATGCAGGAATATGGAAAGGATAATTAATTAAAACACATTATATAATTTAGGGTGATAATTTATAATGTTTTAAATATTTAATTTAATGTATTAATAAAACTAAAATTTATTTAAAATTATTTTATTAATTTTTTACCGGAAACTTAGCAGCACTTTCCCCTCCTAGTTTTCTAATACCTAGATCCGACGAAAATAGACAATCTTCATTATTGCAGAGAGATCTTTATCAATTAATCTTGACCTGTAGGCCGTTTTATTTTATTTCATGGATGAAAATAGTTGCTCTCACAAGTATGTACCTACTCCCAAAAAAGCATAACATTTGTGCAACAAACTTTTTGATATCTGGGTATTTTCACCTAAAGAAGAATGTATTTTGGGAATTCCTACTTCTCTGTATTTTTCTATTAAAATGGAATCATTCTGGAAATCAATTAATTCAAGTTGTATCGAAGTGGGTGCATTTTCAATTTCAAAGGAAAAAGGCCCAATAAAAAGAGAAAAAATGTTTTGTAACTTAGAAATCGTTATAACGTTTATCGAATGCATTTTGATTTCTTTAATTTTACCACAATATTAGAAAATGATCAACTTTAATTTTCTGCTTTAAACTACGCACACGTAGTGAGTCAAAACGTTTTTGTATATGATTTTTTTAACTGAAAATGACCTGTAACATCTGTCCAAAATACAAGATAAAAGCAGATAGAAGTTCTTCAGAACTTTGAGGCAGGACAACCAACAAACTTTTATGTAATAAGAAACATCTTAAAATTCGGATACTAAATATTTAAAGAACGAAGTAAATTTCATTTTGTTCCCAATGTTCCCTTCGTAACATAATGCTCTGTTTTAATTTTATACCACAGCATCGAGGGCCACAAAAAATTACCTCGGGGGCCACATGCGGCCCGCGGGCCGCCAGTTTAACACCCCCGCTCTACACGAACTGGAAGAAGAGACCAGGATTAAGAAAGTAAGCAAGTAATCATTTTATCTTATTTCGATTCATTGTTAGTCGTATTAAATTGACACCTAAGAGTATGCGCGTTATGAGTTGTGACAGACCCTTAAATTGGCCAACCTAAAGAAGGAAAAAAATAAAGTCACTAGGCCTGTAGGGTTGGAGCCAGTGACACTAGTTGACCCGACCTTCGAGAATTCAAAATCATGACCTCTCATAGGATCCCTCATCACCACAATTTTACGGATTTTCCACGCTATCAAAAGTCACAACTCATAAAAATATTATTTTAGATTCTATTTGAACTGCGGTGTAAATCGATGATTTCTGTAGGAAACAGCCCTGTAAGAGTTGAAAAGCGAGGCAAATAAAATATAAAAAAAAAAGTCAAACTTTATATTGCATACATGTTTTTAAACTATAATGGAGTACAAGTGTGTGTTTGAATTGAGAGAGATAAAAAATAATAAAAGGTGTCACAGTGACCAGGAGGACAGATAAGTCAAAATGAAATGTAAGTTAAAGAGAAGTTGACATGTTCTGTCTTTGTTAGGCCAGGTTCAATCCATTTCAAACTTAGCATGTCCGCCTACTCTTACCCCCTAGATGTGTTAAATCAATGTTATCCTTCCAACCAGGGACAGTAGCATTGTGCTTAGACGAACCTGGATACGCTGAATGGAGACCTTCCCGAAGTGTCTGTCATCTGTCAACTGATAACGTTTCACACCAGACTTCGACCCCTACATTCGCATTGTTATCGAGTGTTGAAAATTTCATCTCTGAATATATTTCCACTTGTTGTTTTCATGCGGGGAAAGCCGCCTATTTTTCTAAATTAGTTTAGTTACAATTGATCCTTGTAAGAAATTTCTGATCTGGAAATTATTAGCTATTTTGATGACAAATTTAAAAGAGCACTGTGATGGGATAGCTTATATTGCTACTTGCTACGTCTTTATCGGATCTTTTATCATTGATCATTGGATGTATTTCTTCCCTCCCGCTATAACTTAGAGGAGTTCCTTTGGTGTCGATTTCTACTACAAATGGACAAAAAGGCTGAGGGCGTGTCAGCTCTCAAATAGATATAGGGTGAAACTTACTCTTCCCTTTACTTGAGGGGTTCAACCAAGATACCGATGAGAGGAATCGATAAGTACTGTTGGATTGATAAAAGAGATAAGATTAAAGAGGGGAAGAAACCCAATAATACCTTTTTAGAAAAGCTACGTGGATGCGGGAAGGTCTAGCTGGTTATTTGGGGTATTTTCTAAACGTCTCTTAAAAGATTCTTTATTTAGAGTTTAGTATTACCCGGTATTTTTAGATTCTTGGAAAAGATTATTTTTACTTGCCTTAACCCTTCCATTTAAAATATTCTGC
>KZ652795.1:47434-64141 GCA_001010745.2 Gerris buenoi | reverse complement strand
AAATAGTAACTTTAGAGCCTAGAAAACAAAGCTAAAATCAATTTTTTCGTTACGTGGACTTAAAAAATCTTTTCATTACTCCTGGGAGTAAAGAAAAAAATGTTTACGTCCTAGGACGCAAAAAATTTTTATTGTACTACAAGAACTTGTCAAAACTTCCGTAGGAGCGCTGATTTCTTACTAATGTGGCTCTTAGTACGATTGAATTCCGCTAGATGTCAATGCGTTTTATTTATCTTTTCTTATAGTGTAACCTCTTTTTAAGGTTTATTTTGTTTAATTTTAAGTTTAAACTAATATTTGTTATTATTATATTGATTATTGATTAATATTTAATGTTTTTTTTATTGGCAATATTTCCTGTCTCGCTTCGCTCGACAGTAAATGTAATTGCCGCGGTAAAGAAAAAACTCACTTCACAACCTAGTAACATAATATACTATTTTGCTTCCGAGCTTACCCAAGATACTGAAGCTATATGATTGTTCCAAAGAACGAAAAAGTTGTCTCCGATTTCAAAAATTCCATGACAGCAATACGTTTAGAAAACATTTTTGGTTCCGTGTCTGCCTGTCACTCAATTTTTGCGAAACAACATATTATGTTAAAAACTGCTCGTCTGATTTTGAAGAAATTTGTTTGGTAGGCCATAATTAGCCCGCAGTTGGTCCCATAAAAATTTCAACTATCTGCATTTATTTGTTTCCCTTCCCCATGCGCACAAACATACATTTATTTACCCCTATATCTTCAAAAGCAGTTATCAAAATTTTATGAAATTAGGATGCTTTGTTGAAAGTAGTCCGAAGATAGCCCCAGACTAATATCAACCGTCTGCACTCTTTAAATTTTGCTAAAATTAATACTTTAATTGTAGAGGGTTAACAATAGGCTGCTCGGTCTCTAGCCAGATGGGCAGCTCATGCACTAGTGCAATCTAATCTCTCTCTGCTCTAGCCAGCAGGGCAGCTCATACCCAAGTGCAATCTAATCTCCCTCTGCTCTAGCCAGCAGGGAAGCTCATCCCCAAGTGCAATCTAATCTCTCTGCTCTAGCCAGCAGGGCAGTTCATCCCCAAGTGCAATCTCTGTCTGACAAGGAGGACTTGATGTCTGTCCATGTAGTCCGTCTACATTCTCGTGGCTTCCTTCCCTCCAATTTCACCTCTAGTGCTTGCCTCGTCAACGTTGGACCGAACCATCCATGCTGGGAGCTCTTCACTCAGTCCACAAGTGGTTCCACCCTGAGAGCTGCCTTGATGGTTTTTCGTTATTGATACCTCCTGGTTTTGCCCGCTATGGCTCTCAAATACCTGATCTCGGTTGCTTACATTCTACTTTTTACCTGAGTCGTGAGGCTCCACGTCTCACTGCCGTCGATGAGTATAGAAACATATATTATGTGGATCTGTAAAATTTGTTGCCTCGCCTACCTCTTGCTTCCTTAAGAACTTGCAATTTATTCTCGCGTTTCCTAATTTACCAGCTTCCCATTAATGGATATTGAAACCTCTAGAGATTTAAACTGCTGTACCTGCTCCAAGGCCCGTCCCTTCATGCTTAAAATAAAATTATGTGTATTTTAAAATGAAACCCTTTTTGATTTGCTTAAAATATTCAAAAATTTCTTAATTTTAATAAAACATGAAATAAATTAAGTATTAGTTAGCTTCATAAGTAGACATTCTTGTCAGGTTCTTACACTTTCAAGATAATTTAATCAAATTCTATCATTAAAATCCGATTAGTTGGTTTTCTGAATAAAAATATGTAATCTCCAGAAGAAATAAAAGTGACAATTTCTCTGTAGTTTACTGGGAAGAAAGTTACACGATGCACCCAGTCGGGATGAACACGGTGTAATGGAAAATAAGGGACTCGTGAACTTTCTTGATTACCTCCAGCGTTATTTTAGATAAAGTAGAAGTAAATAAGGTTAGTTTTCAATACAAAATTTCATTTATTAGGTTTAGTTTTTTTAAATTTATTTTAAATATGTAATAACACCTAAATAAGTAATGTCACCTTCACAATTTAACCTCCATGGTGATATGTCAGTAAAAGAAGGAAGCAGGTTAAGTAACTACTGCATTGAAATAATCATTTCTAAATGTAGATAAACTAATAAATACCTACAACAGTTATGTTATTATGTTAACTTTTAGGAACATATCAATATATTCCTGAAAAATCCTGTACACGCGCATTGTGCACCGCCGGGAACGTCATGGGGTGACAGCGAATTTACTTTATTATCTCGATACTGAAGAATTTCCGGACACTATTTTATAAATGAAAAATGATTATTGAAGTGACTTCTATCATTTCTTAAAATTAGACATAGTTATTCTTTGACACTCTGTATTTTCGCGCCAAAGTAAAAAATAATATCCTCTTATAAAAATCTCAATATGTAGTATCCTCCATGGCTATTATCATTGACTGTAATAAATTAGATTAAATTTAACTTTTGCAAGGGCCAAATGTTTGCATGTTTGGCCTTATTATTGTATAAAAGATTTAAAATAATTTTGTTTTTATTTTTAAATATCGGCTGATGAATAATGACATTAAATTCATAAAGAGTGTATTTTTAGGCTTACAAAATGAATCTGTGAATAAACACGTTTGTGAGTGGCCTGTTTAGAGGTAAAGGGGTGAAAATAAAATCCAAACAGCCCTTTAACACCTTGGCCCTAACTCGATTTAACTACCTCAGGGCCCCTTTTTGGCAAAAAAAAAGTGGGAGGCCCCTCATTGCAAAAAGCCTTTGATACGTTTACAAAGTGAGGTCTCTCTTATCAGGCTGCTCACAGGGAGGCCAAAATATCACACGCATACAATCAGCCTTTCCAAACCAAATTAAAAACCCCATTTCTGGCTATTTTATATCATAGCCACCTTTCAACCAACCATTTTTTTAACACTTTGAAAGGTCCAAACCCTTTCACAAAAAAATCTCATCTTCTCTGCTCATCCCTTTACATAAATGAATCCCCCCCCCCCTAATAAATTCAAAGCACACTTTAACTGTAAGCATAGTTAAGTTAGAGTGTCAAATTTTAATACGCTTTTATAATACCTACACTAGCCGAAGATACCTAATTGTATACATAGAAGTATCAAAACATTGCCAAAAAAATTGTTATGTTGTGAGGAAATTATGTTAAAAATAGATATTGTGCGTAAATTATGACTATGGCAGTCAGCTAACCTGTACTTCAGCATCTTAAGTTTATTTCTATAAACCTTAATTTTTTTAACGGGACCTTGTCATACCACTAATAAATTTCTTAATTTTGGTTGAAAACTGGACAAAGGTCAATTTCCTTCATCCTAAGTGAAAATATAATAAAAGTGTACAAAGAGCTTTCCAATGATATGCATCATGAAGGATATACGAGTATATGACAGATTTTTCTACCCCGTTCCTCTGTGTATCATAATTTAAATTTCGAAATCACATGTATTTTCAGTGACCAGCGAGGGGACCTTCGCAGTAACCATCTAGATAAGGTTTCTAATATAGATTATAGTATACACAGGGGTACGGGGTACAAATAATGTTAATGCAAATATAACTATTCATGAAGCATATCGTTGAAATGCTCTTTAAAAGTTCAGTAATTTAAGATTAAGACTAAGATTTGTATAAAAGTAATACCCTCATACAAACACTCTTCTTTTTATATAATGTACAGAGAAATTTTTCCTGTATTTTCCATTTTACCCCCCACCTAAATAAAAATATGACAAAAATACTGTACTCTTAAAGAGTTTTTCAACGTCATACATCATGAAGGGTTTTCATTACTTTGACATTTGTACCTTTTCTTTTTCTCTCTTCTTGTTCATCTCTTAGACTAGACCATGTACATACCTAGACCCGCCATTCCCTTTATCTGACTTATAAAACCCTGAGACCGACATATTTTGCCCTCTGGTGACGTCACGCGGTGTTTTGCTACTGTCACAATCAAAGTTTTGTTTGGTGCGCTTGTTTTTTGCTTCCGAGCTTACCGAAGGTAACGGAAGCTATGTGATCGTTCTGAAGAACGAAAATATTTTATATCTGCGATTTCAAAAATTCCAAGACAGAAATCCGTTTCAAACATCAGGGAACATTTTTGGTCCCGTGTCTGTCTGTCTGTCGGTCGGTCTGTCGCTCAATTTTGCGAACCACCATATCTTAAAAACTACTTGTCTGATTTTAATGAAATGTAGTTAGTAGGTCATAATTAGCCCATTGTTGATCCCATATAAGTTTCAACTTTCTGCGGTTATTTGTTCATCTTCTACATGCACACAAACATACATTTATTTACAGCTATATCTTTAAAAGTAATCATCTGATTTTGATGAAATTTTCATGGTTTGTCGAGAGTAGCTTGCAGATAGCACCTGCCAAATTTCAACCACCTGCGCACTTTAAATCTTTCTAAATAATATGTCTGTATAATATAAAGCCGCATAGCTAACTGGCTTACAGAATGACATTTATGTTTACCCACACACTTCCAGAAGAGCAAGAGACTTGCGGTTTGCGCCATTCGACGCGCAACGTCCATATTGTGAACCAAAATAATTATAAAAAGATCACTTTTCCCCCTCCTTCACCCCTTAAAAAATAAAAATAGTCGACTTGATTTTTAAGCTGTATTGGGACCTATAGCGGCTAAACAGTAAGTCGTATTGGAAAACGGTAGCACCAGCGGTAACTGATTTTAAAAGATCTACAACTTTGGTCCTATGCATTTTCGTCGTATCATCATCGGTTGTACCTTAGATAATGATAATATTGGTATTTTTTGGGGTTTATTTTTTTCCTTTTTGTCTTTGAATGGCCATAGTTTCTATAATAGTTTGCCGATTTTATTTCTGATTGAGGCGGTTGAATCCCACACTAATGTTCTTTAAATTGAGTATATTTTATTTCATTAGTTCATCCTATTTGCTGAGAACTTGAGAGTTAACTTTTTCCAGCGTGCCGTGTCACGTGACCACTTTTTTTGGTTTTTAATATTGTGTCATATATCATTTTAAAGGCCTTGACGTGTACATTAAAGCTATTTTATTTATTTATTTTTTAAAAATTATGTACACGCACTTTTGTACTGATATATAATTTTGCTGTAGGTTAAAGGGTTTAAATAATTTTTTGTTATTTGTTTTTTATTTATATTTATTTATTTGTTTAATTAATGCCCTTTTGTATTGTTTGTTTTTAAAAAATATAATTTTGGTATCTCAAAGTACAGGGGTACAAAAATATCAAAGTTAATCTTTTATAATATGATGTATATCGTTAGAAAGCCCTTGAATAGTAAATTAATTTTTGTTATATACAATTTTGTGATATTTTTAGTTTTGAGGTGGGTAAAATTGAATAAAAAAAAAAAAAAAAAAAAAAAAACTGTTTAGCTTCTATGATTTTTTGTGCTGGGTTATTTGTTTATTAAATTTATTATTTTGTGCGCTAACTTTTGGCGCATGTTGGTTTGTTTCTCCGAAATGTTGGTTAAAACCAACTTTATTAAATATTTACTGGAACAGCCCCACGCCGTTCCAACTTTTTGATTATTTTTATCGAGGTATTTTTTTTCTTAAGTTGATTGTTTCTTTGCGTACTATATCGCGAGGAAGCTATGTTCCACACAAATTGGCAGAGTATTTTTTTATTTATTCTGCTTTTTAAGTCTAAAAATATGGTGCAGTCTTGTAGTGCTTTAATTGTACGGAGAGACAAAAACGTGGAAGTGGTAATACTTTTTTTCGAAGTATTTATCAACATAGATCCTTATATTTATAAATGTAAACTAGTAGTTCTTGTCCGTTCGTGACGTCATAGCCCAAGGAAGATGTTGGTCTCACTAATTAAGTGACAGGGCGTGTCTAGGTATATATACATGGTCTAAGGTTTATCTCTTCTCTTTTATCACAAAGACAGATTGACATAAGTCCATAAAATGTTATATTGCTACTAAATCTTTAATAGATTTCAGGGTAAAAAAATAATGACTATAAATTAGAGATCAGGTGAATACTTAGCTAACTTGGCAGCGCGTGGCTCTATCATAGAAGCGAGCGTATATTGCAATAAATACTGAATGTTAACTCTTTTTACAATTATTAGTATTAACTTTTGACAAAAATATTTTATTACATGATTTAAGTGAAGATTTATTAATAACGATACGTTAGAACGTAAGTAATGGTAAAAAAGTTGTTTTCTCTATTTTAAACGTTTAGGTTTTATTTAATAGTTTTAGCGATCTTTAACACTTCAAATCGGTGTCGCTGTTGGTTTTACTAAAAAAAAAAATATTTGAAAAAAAAAATGTTTGTCTTACTCGAATAAATAGTGTTAGAATTTTGTTCGCTTCGGCGAATTAAGTTGTCCAACGACCTCGTTCCAGGCATTGATAAAATGAACATGTGAATCAAATTTCACTGAAATCAGTCAACTATTACTTCTGATATCGTCACACTTTCCCGACACTCACACATAAGTGAGTGAGGGAACATGTGATTCTGCTGGTAGCATCATTAAAATCGTTAAGTTAGAAGTTAGAACGTAAGATAGCGGTAAAAACGTTGTTTTCTCTATTCCAAACGTTTAGGTCGCTTTTATAGTTTAAACGATCTTTATCACTTCATAGCGGTGTCGCGGGTTTTACTAAAGAGTTGTATTTGTAAAAAATGTTCGTCTTATTGAATTATGATGTTAGAATCTAATCCTGTCCTTAACCAAATTACTGATTTATCGTTTAAATTGTTTTCCTTGCCTATTTAAATTTGTCGACAAAAGAAAATTTAAAGCTTGTTTTCTTGTAAAAAGAGTTAGCTAAAAAGCTCTAAAAAAAATAGCGAAGTTGGAGGGACACTTTAGACTTGAGAACACGGATCTGCTTTAAAGGGGGTCACGTTGAAAATTCTTTTTTTAAAAACAAAAAGTAAAAGAGACGACTCAGTTCGAGAAGCCCAGGAGCACTAGTGTGCCAAGTTAGCCGCAAGTTGAAACTTTACACACTACTTCCAGGCAACGGCCAAAATACTTTTCTACTTTTCTTAAAATCAGATTAGGACGGAGATGCTTGGGAGTGAAGAGCAACTCGACCTGGCGGCCAGAAAGCCGACTAATGTATTTATCTTCAACTCTGTGAGACCAAACTGTATTATCCAAGTTGCTAGTTCGGAGAGCTTAAATTTCCAGCCGATTCAGACCGATTCTTGTTGAGTTGAATAAAAACTTTTATGTACAGGAGGCCCAACCTATTCATCGAACTTTAGGACTTCATTTGTTATGAAAAGAATAAAGGTTTTTAAGTGATTGGAAACAATTAGAACCTAAGTGACTTTAGAAACACTTAAGATGCCTGGAAATAGATAAACCTATTTAGTAAAAATAAAACACCAAACGTCTTTCCACAAATTAATCTTTTATTTTGATAAACATAATTAATTATCGTTAATGCACAATATCTTAAGCAATTCCTCCAGACGGCTTCCAAACCCTGGAGTAGACTTTCTTTTTTGTCCAAGCAAATAATTCTCAACCAATGTTTTCTTTTCTAAGTAAATAAAGTCATAATTATTATTACTACATCTTAAGCAATTCTTTAATAATATATCTATTTTTCAACGAGATCCACTTTTCTCTTATCCGTGGACATTGTAGTCGAATGCAGACCAATTTTGTTTAATAAAATGATAAGAGGTAAATGTAAAGGTCTTCAAAGTCGGATGACGCGGAAGAGAAAAAAATGTGGGCAGATGGTTGAATTTATATTGGCCAGCAGCCAGTAGTGGACTAATTAAATACCCCTTCTAAATTTTTAATATTTTCTTTGTTTTTAAAGATGATGGGCGATTCTCAATAATGTTGAACAAAATCAGACCGGCAGACGGCAGACAAACAATCAAACCAAAAAGGTCTGAATATAGTATTCAAGTTTGAATCGGATAATTGTCTTGGAATTTTTTAATTTGGAGACAAGAAAATAACGAAATGATCACAAGAATAATACTTTAGAATGATCACAATGGTTTCTTATCTTCAGTAAGCTTGGAAGCAAAATTGACAAAATAAACCTGCTGGTAACCTGCCGAGAAAGTTTTCCGTAACCATTATATTACGATTAGGTTTAACAAAAGGAGAGGGTTAGGTATTCAGATTTTAGGATACCTCAAACCATTAATAGAATATTTGCTATATTAAAGGTTCAATAAATATTAATAAATATCAAATTCAATAGTAGTCTAGGAAAACTAAGAAAAAATACCCTTCAACCTGCGCAAAATTGTTTCACGAGCGATTGAAGTGGTTTTCAACTAAACTAACCTTGCTTTATGACATATCCAAAATCAGATAAAATCCGATCATGGGAAAGCACCTAAAAATCGAATTAAAAATGGCGTTTTTTAATATTAAGGGTAATGAAAGCCCAGCCGTCCAATAAATGTTGGTTTATATATTTCAAACAATGTAGAAAAATACATTTTAAATGTGGTTATAAGTTTCAATTAATTTACTTGAATTATAGTCATAGGCTAGTCAAAATATGCATAAAAAATTTCGAAATTCGAAAAGCGTAATGCAGTTCTGATTTTTTTATATGATGTTCAGACCAGTTAGGGTAGTGTGATCCTAAGTTTGCAGCTTCGAAAAACCTATGCTTGCTGCGTAATACGTGAAAAACTGAAAAAAAAAATCAGACTTATTTCAGTTTTTTCCATATAGCTCGTACACAGTGGGTTGTTCGGTATTAGTTTTTATGACAATTAAAAAGCCAATTAAATTTACTACAACTTCTTACTTATGACTTTTCTCGAAGGGGCGAGCTTTATATATCCGGCCCGAAACGAGAGCAAAACTAGAAATTTCATTTTTTGGAAAATTATTTTAATTTTTAAAGTGTCATATCTCGGTAACTTTTAGACGTACTGAGTTGCCAATGGTCTTTTAAGGAAGCCAATTATATTTACTTCAACTTCATTCCCTATGACTTTTCTCATGGGTTAACAGTTATACGCCGATATTCGCCCCAAAACAAGATGAATACTTTTTTGTTGGAAAAAAACTCCACTTTTTGAAGTGCCATATCTCGGAACCTATTGGTCTTTTAGAGCTCCGGTTGAGCATACGCTGCTGGAAATTTACTGTACTTTTAAAATTGACATAACGACTAATACCGCACAACCCATAATGTACAAGCTATATGGCAACTGAAATAAGTTCGATTTTTTTTTTTTTAGTTTTTCACGTATTACGCAGCAAGCATATGTTTTTCGAAGCTGCAAACTTAGGATCACACTACCCTAACTAGTCTGAACATCATATAAAAAAATCAGAACTGCATCACACTTTTCGAATTTCGAAATTTTTATGCATATTTTGACTAGCCTATAACTATAATAAAAGTAAATTAATTGAAACTTATAACCACATTTAAAATGTATTTTTCTACATTGTTTGAAATATATAAACCAACAATTATTGGACGGCTGGGCTTTCATTACCCTTAATATTAAAAAACGCCATTTTTAATTCGATTTTTAGGTGCTTTCCCATGATCGGATTTTGTCTGATTTTGGATATGTTACAAAGCAGGGTTAGTTTAGTTGAATACCACTGGAATCGCTCGTGAAACAATTTTGCGCAGGTCAAATCGTATTTTCCCTAGACTATAAACTAAACTAGTTGAGATTAGGTAAACGGTATAAAATTATAACTCCACTCTAACTTCTTTAAGATCACCATGAAAACAATATAAATTTCCTTGAAAATAGATCTGCTTGATTTGAAAGTTGTCCAAGAAAACATAAATAAATATAATTAAATTGGGAACTAATTGAAACTAAATGAAATGAGGGGTCACGAGACTAACATTTAATCGGTTAGCCACGCTATATTTGTTTACGGAACCACTTGCTACTAATAAGGAATCCTTTGTCTAAATATTTAGTCTGAAATAATTTGGGACAAAGGAGCGTCACTCTTTTGTATATAAAGGTTTTAATATCCCTTAGTCTAATTAAGGTAACTGAGGAAATGAGTGCCTAAAATGAAAGATAACAACAAGAACAAATTAAAATATTATTTTTCTCAGATTATTTTCTCCTAAACTAAGCATTTCTGGTACTTATTTAGATTGTAACTCCCCTATGTTGTTTTAGAATATAAATGACTGACTAAATAACTATAAAGAAAATAGGATGTTTGGTCCAATGTACTTTGTTACAAAGGAATATCCCACAATTCCATACACCTTCTTTATATTGTTACTCCCCTCTGTTTTTTATAAGGGTAGTAACAATCTAAAGAAGTTTCGCATATCTAATAAAAAAAATCCCCAACAAAAAACTAACCGTGAAAAAATGTTTCAAACATTGTTTTTATTTAAGTATAATGATTAATTAAAAAATTATTAAAATTTATTTCACTTGATTGTAATATCGAGTGTGTTCCTTTTTATTTAAATTCCACTAGCTTGTGATTTAGCAAAAGGTTCATTAGCCTTTTGTAAGTAAATTTGCCAGCCTATGAAAGTTGTGATACCTACATTGTAGCCAAGTCTGCTCATTTTTTAGTCCTTGTCCTTAACCTCATTTCAATCGTACTTTCATGAGCAAGACTACTCTTTTATTTACCCTTGGGCAGCTTCTGAATGAGGTATAAAACTACTTGGCAACAATATAGACATAATACAGTAGTTAGTTAAACGGTTTCAAGCTATTCTGGAAGTCACTTGTAATTTTGATGATGAGTGAGTCAGCCAGACTGTAGCAAAAATGCAAACTTTGGAACTCTCCCCTAAAAAAAATGTTTTATTTACGATTTTTACGAAATACAAACATTATATCTCTGTTTAGATACGTGATGCGTAGAAAGTGATTCTTTACATACTTGTATTCATTGCGCATGCGCGTCTCATAGTTCTGAAGAATTCCTCCCTAGGAAGGATACCACCCTAGGGCGGTAAAGAAGAAGAATTCTTCACATTTACGCACGATTAGCGAGTTTGTTTACATTTAACAAAACTAATTTAATGTTTAACTGTTTATATCGAGTTTTTTTGTGAAAATCAATGCGTGATTATGACGAATATGAGGAGAATAATACGCCTCCCAAAATAATTAATCCTGCAAAAAAAAAAAATACAACTAATGAATTAATGTCATCTTATCAAAAGAGAAATAAGAACTTGCATACAGGAAGTTTATTATTTTTTTCGGTATTTATTATTAAAATCTAACAATCGTAGATAAAGTACGGTACGCAACTCGTACGAAAACGGCATTTTGCATTGCTCGTTTGGTTTCACTACCATCGCTGTCGCTCGGGTGCAAACTCTACACTCGCATGCAAAATGCTACTGTCCGCACTTGACGCATAATGTACTATTACAGTTCCTTTGCTGCTTAAGCTTAATCTATGTTTCAAGGAATGAAGCAGAGAGATATGAAGTTGTGAAAAACCGGGTGATTAGTTCTAGTGAAGATACACCGAATGCTTCCTAAAACTTGTCCTTGCGCACTGCCGTATGCTCATGTATACTTTAATAATCTAGAGATGTTCCTGGTCACTGGTAGTGTCTCTGAACGAAAATGAAGAAAAAGAAAGTTTTTATGTTGACGCTTATTAATGGGTTATGATGTGGCAAGGCGGATTAGTGTGATTATTCTCTGGGTGGCGTCCTGTTGATTGAATTCAAGGCTTTAAATCTGGTTTAGCTTTTTACTCCACAATAAAGCTATTTCCATGGAGCTGCAAGGAATTGCTGTTTCTGCCTTACTCCCTTGTCCCTTATCCTTCTACTATTCCTCGTAATAAACAGCTCCTCCGCCTAACCACAATATCTCCCTTCTACTCTTCTCTTTAATTAAAGGGATTTCGTCTTCAATTACTCTCGATATTAAGTAATTTAATTAAGTTTTCTCGGGCTTATAATGGATCTCGGACTCGTAAACAAGTTTATTAAATTGTTAAAAAGGAAAAAGAGAAAATTAAGGACAAAAGAAAACAGAACCGATTCTGGTTCTAGATTATATGGTTCTAGATTAACAATTGTATTAATAATCCTTGAAAACAGTTATCATTCCTTCTAACGTAGTCTTATTTATTTATTCTGAAGATCAAATTGTGTAAAAAGAAAAAAGACCCAAGAACAATCAAACAAGAAATAAGAAAGAAAAATTAAACAAGAACAAAGAAAGATAAACGAACAATTAATTATTTGGGGAAACGAAAAATTAATATCAAAACGACGTGAAATCGCAACAAAAACACTAGTGTATAAAAATAACCCAAGTCTCGCGTAAAAAGTTGTGAGATTATAGGTTTAGCAAAGTCTTCCACTGTCCGAGTAAATTCTAATAAGTCTAATTTATCCAGTGTAAGTACATGATGTATGTCTGTCCACACTTTTAAATTTAATAACATTTTTGATTTATCAAGTATGACAATCAAGCTTACCAAATTTCATTTTGATATTGGCCACCATTTTAAAGTTATCAATTTTTTGAATTTTGAAACTTTGACGGTTAATACTAAGTATAAAAATACTTTTTTGATATAGCTTATCGTTGGAACCGCCAAAAATTAAAAAAAATAAATAAATAAAAAAACTATGAAATTCCATTAATTAGTTTAAAAGTTTTAAGTTAGTTTATAAGCGAATATAACTATTTATTAGTTCGATAATTTTTATGACGTCAATGTTTGTTTAAATTCCTGTCAAAATGCCGCCAAAATTCAAATAATTGAATAAATTAAATAAAATAAATAAAAATAATGTATAAACATTATTAAAGAGCCGCCAAAGTAAGGAAAAGTTCCGAGGTACCCCGTACCCGATTATTTTTTTTTTAGTCTATAACCTCGCTTCACTCCAACTTTCATTAGCAAGACTGTTAATTTATTTGCTTAAACGAACTAAAAACAAAATGCATTTGATGTTGTATTAATAACGCATCTTATTCAACGAAACATTTAAACCATCTAAATATTTTAATTTCGGATATAGCTTCCTGTAGAAGTTTTTTTTCGTTAGTATCAATTAAAAGAGGAATACAAAAAAAAGAGGATTTTATATATATATTTTTATTTTGAAGTGGCAAAAAGTGAAACCATCTTTGTTCTTTAGATAAGTCTAAAGAGTTCGTGGAAGGATATTTTAAGCAGATTGGTCCTGGGACCTAAGCACCACCTCTTTACCTAATGATTCTTTTCTTTTTTCTTACCTTAAGCGTTATCCTTTATTTTCACTGCCTACTGCCAGTGATATTGCCAACCTTTTAATTGAAATTTCCCAACTCTTTTTATTTTCCTTTAAAAAATAAAAAAAGTAAAAAATAGGAAAACTCTTTCTAAAAATAAAAGTAGGATAAAACAAAAACGAAACCGAAAGGTGGAGAGAGAAAAAAATTTTCTCATAAAAGTAGTATATATATTATATATAGAGAGAGAAAGTATTCCGATGGTGCAAATTTTTTATTTTTTATACTTTTTTACTTTTTTTTTTAGATTTTGATGGATATACCAACTCGTTTTAGGGTGTTAAAAGTGAATAGGAAAATGTGGTCCGGTAAAAAATGTCTGTCCGTAGTCTGCCCTCTGTATTCACTCGTCTTTAGCCTAAGCTACTGGGCTCATTTCGATTAAATTTGCCTTACTTGTTAAGCCTGAGTTAATACTAGAAACAAATTTTAAATCTAAATTGTGATCATAGTGATCCCACAATCACTAGGCCTACACTTTGATTGACGACTGACTCCTTTTGCGACTCCTCGACCAAAGATCCCACTTATCCCTTTATAATAAAATCCTTATTTACAATTCAATCCTTAAACCCATTTGGACCTATGGAATTGAGCTCTGGAGTTGCACCAAGCGCTCAAATTCCTATAGACTCCAATCCCTTCAATCTAATATCCTTCATAAAATCACCAATTCCCCACCATACGTTAAGGTCTTAAAATTTCTTTTGTACATGACATCTCTTCTAGCCGCAATAAACAATTCCATGAAACCTTAAATCACTCAAACCTTAATTCAATCCTTTAATCAAATCGATGACTTCATATCCCTGACCAATCACCACCGGTTGAAGAGGCATTGGCCTAGTGACCTGCTACTATAATTCATAACCTTAACCAATGTACCAAATTAATATTATGCACGACAGGAGTTCTACCACTGGTTAGCCTCTTCTCTCATATTTATCCATGTCAATCAATCAATTGTTATTTGTATTACTAATAGCAAAATGAAATTGCAAATAATATAAATGTAAAATAAAAAAATAAATCTAAATTTGGGGCGCTAGCTTAAAAACTCTGAAAAATGTTTAATTATAAATTTGTGAAATTACATTTAATTGCATTTATTTCAGTTTCGATATTAATATAAATACGTTTTATACAAGTTTGCCGGATCGATTTTGTGATTTAATTGCCTTTATTCAATAAATCTTAGGAACAGATCTTTAATTAAATCATTTTGTTTTTAGTTAAATGTGTTAGATCAAAAGTGTCATGATATTAAGGACGAGTTACAGAGAACTTGGTAATTCAAGCTTAATCTCAAACATTCCTCTCCTCAAAAACACAAGAACCCAGGAAAGTTGAGAAAATCAATGCAACCTTTGCAATACTTCAAAGAGTTGGAATACAAGAACAGGTAATACTATTTTAATCTTCTCCTGAGCTAAGAGAATTTCCCTATAAAATGCTTGATTTCTTCTAAAAGGAAAGACTAGATTATCTTTCGTTCAAAATCTCTTTACTTCTTTTAACGTGGATTTATTTCTTCCCTCAACTAATCCCATATGATTTGGTAACAAATGAATGAGATACGTCAGTTTTATTTAACCCTGAACTCAAATCCTACTACTTCTTGTAATTATTATTTTTATTTAGGCGGAAACAAGGTTTATAGAAGATAATTTAAAGAAATATGTCACTGTATCCTTCTGTGATGTACTTGATATTTTAAAATAGTTTCTCTAGTCAATAATCGTAACAAAAAAGCCATTCACGGAGTTAGAACATACATGAGAACGAACATGAGAACATACATGAGAACGAAAATGAGAACGAACATGCGAACATACATGAGAACAAACATGTGAACATACATGAGAACGTACATGAGAACATACATGAGATCGAACATGAGAACATACATGAATCTCTTCGTCTGTACTGTGAACATTGGAAGATAAGGAAATGCATTTCCTGAAAAGTTTAGTATGCATGACATTTAAACTATTATCAGTAGCAGAATCGTGTTGAATCGTGTCGGCTTTGGTACGCTTTGGGTTGCCAACTATCAAGCCAGATGACCCTTCATGTCTGTTTATTGACACTGCTAGTTAATGGGGTATCACCCTTATTGTAACCGTCCTAAGTTTGAACACACCCTTTTCCCACATTGTTATCAAACTGCAGTTGCCTATAAAATGGATATTGGCTTTAATTACCTACATTACGTCTACTGCTAAAGTTTTAGTGGCTCGTTAAGATTACTAGGAAGGGTTAAGTTTTGCATGTGATTGGTCATTTAGAACGCCACGTAACCAATTGATAAGATTACTTTTGCTAATATTGAATAGGAATATGTGTAAGGAATCAATAAGCTCTCTTCGTCTAACTGTATATATGTACTCATAAATTTTGCTGAATCCTTAAAACTTCCTCATTTACCATAGAGAATGTTGATGCTTCTCTTTTAATGGAGTTTACTGGACAAACGAAGCTGTAAGCGTGCAGACGGTTTAAATTAATCTGCTGTCTACTTTCGACACATCATCCTAATTTCATAAAAATCAGATAAGTATTTTTAAAGCTATAGTTGTTAAATGTTCGGTAAATAAATGTATGTTTGTGCGTATGCTGTCGAGAAAGAAATGAGCCCAAAAGGTTGAAACTTATATGGGACCAACAATTGGCTAATTTTTATCTGCCATCCAAATTTCACTCTCAATGGACTTAGTTTTTAAGATAATAATGTTGGTTCGCAATAATTGAACAACAGACGCGAAAACAAAAATGTTTCCTGATATCTGAAACGAATTTCATAATTTTCGTTCTTCAGAACGATCAAATAGCTTCCGTTAGCTTGTGTAATCTCAGATTACATTTGTACTGAAATATTTGTGTGATAAATCTTTACTTCTTACCACCACTAAAAATGACCGCCTTCCAAACAAGATAAACTTTTCCTTCTGCCCTTGGGTTTTCCTTTTATTGGATAACAGTTAGAAGATAACATTTACCAAAGGCAAGGGGCTCTCGCAACCGAGCCGGCTTCGTATATAATTTTGGAGAAGAAACGTTTTTACTTATTTCTATAAACTCTACCATAAATTATACTGATTATTTAACATTTAATTTTATATTTTGGATACTAAGATAATATTTATTACCACTTTTATATTAAAAACAATAAATAGATATTAGCAGCGATCATAGAATCCTTAAACGGAAAGATTTTCAACTCCCCTCTTTATCTACCTGTGTTAGACTACTAGCGCTCCACGGGAAGGTGCGGTTAATATTGTAACTAAATCTTTTACACCATTCAAAAGATTTCGAGCTTTTTAATTCAAAGAAATAAATTAATAAATTATTTGGTCATTTTCGTGGAATCGAACCCGGGATCTTTCGCATTTTAGGCGATCGCGCATCTCATTCGGCCACCGAGGCT
>KZ652795.1:6744-43406 GCA_001010745.2 Gerris buenoi | reverse complement strand
AACTATTTTTTTTAGTCGTCCGCCATATTGGCCGCCATCTTGAAAATATTTAGTGTGAAATTTCCAAAAACTATACAGTTATCACAAATGCTGAGATGCATCTTTGTGCCAAAATTCGTTGAAATTGGTCAATTTTTACTCCAATTATTTTTTGGACAAACAAACATACAAACATACAAACATACAAACTTTTCAAATCCCAAGTCTCTGAAATAAAGAACTTTACTGCGCTCGTTCAATAAATTGTTACAATCAAATCGTTACGATTCATCGAAGCGTGTAATCCTGGCTTTAGTTGTCATTTGTATTAATAAATGAGTGGTGTTCCAAGTTATTAATGTGTCCAGAAGAAACAGGAGGGAGGGCCACAGTGAAGAGGGAGTGGCTGAAACACATCATGACTTGACATTATTAATGACAAAATTCTCATTCCATGAATTTGTTAAAGGAAAGTATAATTGGGATGATTACATAGACCAGTTTGAAAGAATGTGTAGTTATCAATAACTACGGGAGGCATACAGAAAAAAATAGACCCTCGCACCTCCTATTTTCCGTACAGGTACTCTTTCCAACTGAGCTATACGGGAGAATGATTTTTCTCTGTAGTAATCATATTTCCCGATATATTGATACATATTCCCCGAATATATTCTGTAACTGATCAGTATATAAAATATCAGTACTACAGAGAAAAATCATTCTCCCGTATAGCTCAGTTGGTAAGAATGTGTAGGGTCAAGGGATTAGTTGGCGCTAACGAAATTGCCGAAAAAGCCCGGAAAGAACTATTACTGGCATATGTAGGGCCATAGTCATTACGATCTGTAAAAAACTATTTTATTGACAATGACATAGATCATCAAAATTATGATGTATTGAAGGGGGCATTTAAAAATATATTTAAACCTGAAATAACAATATTCGCGGCATGTTTTGCTTTTGAGAGAGCTAAAAGGGAGGCAGGGGAAACATTTGTGCAGTTTGCTGATAGGCTAAGGGAATTAAGTGTCCCTTGTAATTATGGCAATACAGTGAACGAAAGATTAAGAGATAGGTTTGCTGTAGGAGTTAATTTTGATAAGTTTGAAATTGAAATTGACCAACGGATTTGATGAAAGAGGGAGACCGGTAAGATTTCAAATGCTGTTTGAATTAGCCCTCTCAATGGAAAGAGCCGAACAAGAGGTATCATCAAAACCTAAAACTGGGATTACTGCAGATAGTGAGGTGTTAAAAGTTAAGTGCAAAGACCTTATTACGTTGATTATTATTGTTGATAAAATATATAGTTGGTTCAAATATATCATTGTTTAACATGTTTCAGAATATGGATTAGGGGCGGTTTTGATGCATGTGATGCCTGATAGTTCTGAAAGACCAGTTGCTTACGCGTCAAGAGTTTTGAATGATGCTGAAAAAAAATATGCACCTGTTGTTCGAGAAGCGTTAGCATTAGTGTACGGAGTGTCAAAATTCCATCACTACGTATATGGTAAAAAGTTCACGTTGGAAACAGATCACAAGCCACTGGAAATAATTTTTTGAAATAAGCGGGATTTGTCAAAAGTTGCAAACAACCGATTAGTACGCTGGGCGCTAAAATTAGCAGGTTACCAATATATAATCAAGTACAAGCCTGGAAAGGATAATAAATGCGCAGATGCACTCTCAAGATTACCACAAGGACACAAGGAAAAGGAGGACAAGGATTCTCAAGATATAAAGGCTTTGATAACAGAGAAAATAGAATCGATATATGATAAGGATGAGTTACAGCTAGAAACAAGTAAGGATAAGGATTTAAGGAAAGTAGCGGCTTATATTCAGCGTGGTGGGCCATCTGACGGCATGGACGAAAGTCTAATACCCTATGGAAGACGGAGAGCGGAACTGTCACTTGAAGATGGTATTATCTTGTGGCTAGGAATAATAGTCGTGCCCCGGATATTGCGAGAGAGGACAATGCACACATTGCATCAAGGTCATCCAGGCATATCAGCAATGAGGTCCATTGCAAGGTATTATGTGTGGTGGCCAAAGCTTGACGAAGAGGTAGAAAAATATGTAAGAACATGCGAACCTTGCCAAGAAGAACGGTGTTCGGAGCAGGAAGTGCCTCTGTACTCTGTACTCATGGAATGTACCCATGGAACCATGGGAACGGATTCATTTGGACTTCGCAGGACCATTCGAAGGTCATCAATGGTTAGTTGGAGTAGATGCAATTTCCAAATGGTCAGAAGTGGTAAAAATTAACAACATTACATCATGTACGTTAATAAAAAGGTTGCGAGAGTGGTTCAGCCATTACGGAGTCCCAAAACAAATTGTGACAGACAATGGGCCGCAATTCATATCGGCGGAATTCAAGGACTTCTATAAGAAGAACAATGTACGGCACATCAGAAGTACCCCTTACCATCCTAAAACCAACGGCCTTGCAGAACGATTCATTAGAACATTCAAGAGTAGGTTTATAAGCTGCAAGAAGGAAGTAAAGGACTCTGACCTGGCTCTCCAAGCATTTATGCTGTGCTACCGGAACACACCCCAAAGTACTACAGGACAGACTCCATCTGAAATGTTTTTAGGTCGTCGATTGCCTACACTGCTAGATCGAGTTAAGCCTGACCAGCGAGAAAAAATGGAGCTACAGGTATGGCGTCAAAAAGAACACCATGATCGAACGTCAAAACCAAGAGAGTTTAAAGCTGATGAGGATGTTTGGGTGAAGAACGAGTTAAAACCAGGCTGGTCAGCTGGAGTGGTAAAGGAAAGAAAAGGGGAGCTATCGCATGAAGTTGTAGTAGGAGGAATTGTGAAACGGAAACACGCTGACCAACTGAGAAGGAGGGAAGGAGGAGTCGATGATAGGAGTCAACGAGGAGTCGATGATAGGAGTCAACAACCAACACCATCCGACGAGGCAGGCGGGGAGATGTAGTATTATGACAATCATTGTCATATTGTATTGTCAAATAAGTTGTCATTTGTATTAATAAATTAGTGATGTTCAAAGTTATTACAATTTACTTTTTCTTACATAACGGAAAAGTATTGTTTCTTTATTAAATTAATTAATATAAAACTTCAGTAAAGCATGTATGCTCGAAATACATATTTAAAACCATTTCTACGAAATCAATTTAGTTGTTCGTTTAGCTTTGCAGAAACTTATAAGTAGAAAGGAGAATAGACTTTAGGGCATAAATAGATTATTCTTATAGGATTAAAGGTCGTTCCAATTAGAATCTAGTAATTCAAGGGATCAAAAGAGGAAAGATGATAAGTTTTTAAGTGTTCAATTACGGGCAATAAAATTTAAAGAGATGACGCTATGGAAGTTGAGTGGATTATTTCCTGAGAAAGAGGCTGGAATATGGGCACTCCCCTAGTGTACTAGCTTGAGGACCACAGTCTGGTCTAGCCATCCCGGGGCCCAGAGAGTTAGGAGGTGATTGAGACCAGAAACTGCCGAGGCATATTGCTTCCAAACAAGATAAACTTTTCCTTCGTCCCCTCGGTTTTCCTTTTATCGGATAACAGTTGGGAGGTTATCTTTACCAAAGAGGAGGGGATCTCAGAACCGGTCGAAAGAGAAATGCCAAGATGTAATTAGAAGCTTTTGGAATTGAGCAGGGGTCAGATGGGACGGAGAGGGCCCTCAGTCCGTAGGGAGAAGGGCTTTGTGGATGACAGGACAGGGGTCTACAAGCAACGGGACACTGTTCTGGGGAAAAGGGACACCAATAACTACGGACACTAATCACTTTGTTTGTCTTCACCAAGCCGCATACAGTCATGTCTCTCGGGCCTTGGCATTGCCCAGTCCTATCATGAACCCCCCTCCAACTTAGTCGACCTAAATCCCTTCTTCTGCAACTAAGTAATTGAATTATCTAATGATAACCAAATTATGACTGGGATCCAAAGATTAAACGCTTCGCAGCACCCACAGCTTTCTAACAATAGGCAATAGTCCCTCTTAGTAGCTTTGGAAGGCTCAATTAATTCAACAGTGTGCCAGATCGTTTCACAGTTATAATAGAGCACAAAAACAACGATGCTTATCTGAAAAGCATTAGTAGTTTGTTTGCAATAACCAAACCTGTGGTAAAGTGCAATATCCCCTACATCCACAGTTATGCTTTCGATATTCTGTACTCTGTACTACCTGATATTATACCATTATATTATCATTACACACTATTCTATAATGAAACATAATTTAATACAATGCCGCTGTTATAGTGATTAACAAAGAAGTAAGTTCCAAAACAAGATCAATCATTTGTAAGTAAGAAGAATCAAATCGGCTTAATCAAAAGAACAAAGTATTTGATAAACTTTTGTTCAATCATTTTAAAAGGCATCACTAAGNGACTAAGTTATATCATTTAAATTGTCATAAAATTTTTTAAAAATAGGAGATCTAACAACTTCTACTTGCTCATTAAGAGTTTCTGTGGACGGATTCTTACTAGAGAGATAAATTTCTAAAGATTCTAAGACATTTAATCTCCTACCAAAATCTTCTCTGTGCAATATTATTTTATTTTTATCTTTTTCAAACTTATGACCACTCTCTAATACATGTTTTGCAAAAGCTGATCTTTGAATGATTTTCTCTTTCTTATTCTGCTTTTCCTTGATGGTTTCTAACACTAGTTGTTGCTTCTTCTGTAACTTCATTCTATCTCTTCCTGAATTAGTTTTAATGAGATATTTGATGTTGTTTAAATCAGATGTTAACTCATCTTCTTCAAGTTCCAATTTTCTTGATTTCTCCACAGCTCCAAAATGCTCCGCCCACCTCTTCTCTAGTGCTCTTCCTGAACGTCCAGTATATTCCGCGTTACACCCATCTTCTGAACATTTTAAACGGTAAACTCCACTACATTTTTCCTTACTTATCTTTTTAAGTTTAGCATTCATAAGATTATGTCTTATAGTATTACCAGTGTATAAAGCCGGCTTGATTTCCATTTTTTCCAGTTCAGATAATACCTTCTGCTCATCCCTACCTACATACAGCACCTTTCTATACTTCTTAACAGATTTCTCTCTCATTATTCCAAGTTTAACCTCATCTTGTCTTTTTAACACCTTCTAACAGCCTGTGATATGTGATAGGCCCTTCACAAACTGTGTAGGCCAAAGGGCTTTCACAACTATTTATATAATAGATGACGAGGGATTTTTTTTTACAAAATATGCGACATCCTTAAAAATGACTTTAAAAAAATCCTTTTCGTTTTTTGTATTATAGGATTTTATTAAAAAAAGATTTTCGTTATAGTCTATAGTGTGTATAAATGTGTCATACTGACATCAAGCTAGAATTTTGAGAATAAGTTAATCCTTTGGTGCCTTTTAAGGATATGTGGTCGGATATGTTCGTCTGCGGGACATAGCTTGGCAATAGGCATTTGAAAAAAACAAACCTGTAGAGAGCGACCATGTCCCGCCAATTATGGTGGACAATGTGATTTTTCATGATCCTGAGAACAAAATTAGTCAGTAGACCGAAAATCAAGTTGATGTTAGTTTGGTATTCTTAATGGGTGACACCTTTGATTTGTATAACTAACCTATCAAGTGTCAAAGGGTGAAAGAAAGAGCAAAAACCTTAAAAATACCCCCCCCCCCCTCGATTTTGGGCTCAGGTTTATTTTCTTTCACCGTCCCCTATACACGGGATCATATCGTTGGCGCGGTGTAGATGAGATCCGTTGTACAGTACATTGATTTGTATATTTAAATTACTGTAGTAAAGACTTTAGTTCTATAATCACAGAAATAGCTTTAAATAAATTAAATAACTATACGTATTTCGACCAACTCTGTGGTCATCTTCAGGTACATTAAAACACTATAACATATTAATAACAAATAACAAAATTTAAAACCCTACAACAAAGCATAGCAACAAATAACATAAATAGAACACTGATAAACTAAAAAACACACTAAAACATTAATAAAAATTAACTTTTCAGACTAGATTAGACACATAAACAAATAGAGGTTACAATCTAAAAGGTTATACCATAATGTAACTTGTCAAAAGCTAAATATGTGGGACAGAAAACCGACTAGACTAAGTTAAATCATTTAAATTGTCATACAATTTTTTAAAAATAGGAGATCTAACAACTTCTACTTGCTCATTAAGAGTTTCTGTGGACGGATTCTTACTAGAGAGATAAATTTCTAAAGATTCTAAGACATTTAATCTCCTACCAAAATCTTCTCTGTGCAATATTATTTTATTTTGATCTTTTTCAAACTTATGACCACTCTCTAATACATGTTTTGCAAAAGCTGATCTTTGAATGATTTTCTCTTTCTTATTCTGCTTTTCCTTGATGTTTAATTGTACCTAACACTAGTTGTTGCTTCTTCTGTAACTTCATTCTATCTTTTCCTGAATTAGTTTTAATGAGATATTTGATGTTGTTTAAATCAGATTTTAACTCATCTTCTTCAAGTTCCAATTTTCTTGATTTCTTCACAGCTCCAAAATGCTCCGCCCACCTCTTCTCTAGTGCTCTCCCTGAACGTCCTGTATATTCCGCGTTACACCCATCTTCTGAACATTTTAAACGGTAAACTCCACAACATTTTTCCTTACTTTTCTTTTTAAGTTTAGCATTCATAAGATTATGTCTTATAGTATTACCAGTGTATAAAGCCGGCTTGATTTCCATTTTTTCCAGTTCAGATAATACCTTCTGCTCATCCCTGCCTACATACAGCACCTTTCTATACTTCTTAACAGATTTCTCTCTCATTATTCCAAGTTTAAACTCATCTTGTCTTTTTAACACCTTCTTCATCAATGATCTGATCAATCTGAATCAATGATTCTGTTTTTTTTTTTGTTTTTTTTAGGTTTTGTTTTTTTTTGTTGTTGTTTTTTTTTTTGTTTTTTTTTTAGTTTATCAGTGTTCTATTTATGTTATTTGTTGCTATGCTTTGTTGTAGGGTTTTAAATTTTGTTTTTTGTTATTAATATGTTATAGTGTTTTAATGTACCTGAAGATGACCACAGAGTTGGTCGAAATACGTATAGTTATTTAATTTATTTAAAGCTATTTCTGTGATTATAGAACTAAAGTCTTTACTTCAGTAATTTAAATATGTGGGAGTTCTATGAAATTGAAAGTGATACCAAAAATAAGTTGATACATTGATTTGTATATAAAAGATTAGACTTATTCTGTAGTTTGACATAAATATCTGACCATTTTTGAGCTACTTTCTTTACACTTATGTGACCATTAAGTTAATTATGAAATTATGAGCCAGCGTAAACTGTAATTGGCAGACTATTTTATTTCTTATAATTTGTACATCTAAATCAACTGAATCTGCTCATACATTAAATTAATGAAAATTAAGTCCTCTAAAAGCTTTTGGACTTCATGTTTAAGAAATTTATAATTTTCTAATTTGTTTTCCTATTAATTCTCCTACTCCTAGTAAAATTGATTATGTAATGAACAAAAATTTTCATATATCGCACTGCTCATATTGTGTTGAGTAATTATTTAAAATATTGCATATAAACATGTAATATAATTAAGGGAAGAAAACAAAGCTGTTGTCCAATACTAAACTCAATAAAGGTAAATTTGAGAGTTGTTAATAAGAATTATGTTCAAAAAGGTGAGAAAGAAATAAGTTTCTTGAAGCAGTACATATACCTAGTGTTGTTATATCTTACTCAGTAAGACGGAGGGGGGAGAGGTCCACCCAACCCTAAAATCCCTAAGTCAATATTACACACTGTGTTTTTCTTCTAGAGGTCTAAGAAAAGCCCCTGGAAATCCGAGAGCTTTAGCCAGGGCATGCGGGGCCAGGATCTTGGCCTCCCTTATCCTCTGATATTGAAAAAAATCTCTGGGGGCTTCCTTTTATATTTTTTTTTCAGGCTAAGGGGGGGGGCGAAAAGAAAAGAATAACCTATTTGATTTTGGCCCCCTTTTCTAAAAGGGAGCAGATATTTTGTTTGAATGTGGGAGGGGGATCTGTAGCTTTAAAACTTTGTTTCTTCTTATCTTTAATAAATCCTTCTTACCTTGGTCCTGTATACACGATATTATACATGAAGGAAAGGAATATGTGAAGCACATGTGGGGAAAATCTGAAAATGCCGCAAGGTTTCCTTTACAATACCTGGTCGAGAAAACCAGCTATTTAAATTAATGAATTTCTTTCTGTTTTTCCACTGTTGCAATCGATATAATCCAAAATAAAAACCACACCAGTCGCTCCTACTTTTCGTCGGCAGAAATGACACAACTTTGTTTATTTAAAAAAAAATATATATATATATATTTTTGTTGATAAATTTCTATTTCATTGTTATCAATAACAAGGTCTTAAAATTATCTTTCCTAGCTAGGCTGCATAAATTGCAAGACTTAATAACAAAATAATACACATACCAATTGTTTACGGTGCGTATATTTTATTTCCGTAAATTCTCGAATATAAAACGCTTATTATAATAATCATCAAAATTTTAGACAATGCTTTTTTTAATGCAATTCATTTAGTGGCCTATGTCAGACCTTCAATTGGATAAAACTCTGCACTTTGTCAATGTCAGACATTTCGTGAAAAGCAGGCCTCTGATTTCTACAACCCCTACCTGTTCACCTTTCAACCTATAATTTAATTATATTTAGTCAGCAGTCTTGGGTCTTAGGTAGGTTTTACAAACCAATTTAAGGTAACAATGAATCAAATATTATTTGAATTATTAAGATTGTATGCGTACATTCGCGACAATTTCCATATAAATGGATTGTAATACTTTTTGAAATGATGTGAAATAAAATTGCCTTTTTATCCCAGTTTCCTTAATTCTTTCGAAATAACTACGGTCTTTTAAGTTATTTATTTGAATAGATTTAATAACTGAAGGTGGAGTTTTATCTCTTTTTTGCTTTGATAGGGTACATTATTAGTTTTGTTTAAATTTTGTTACTAAGAGGGAATCCTTTCTTAAAATAGAAGATTTATAATGCTAAGAAGTTTTTCTTTTGTCACTGACTTTCCCTGGAGGGTGATTCTTTTTGGTCAGTGGCTTTTAAACAGAGGGACGAAGAAGAAGGACACATCCTTTGTAAGCACTCGAAGGCTATAGTAGTGGGCAGGACCCCTCTTGTTTTCTGTCAATATATTGGTTTAATTGAGGCCTGAGTTCTCTTATATGAGTGCGTTAGGATAAGGGAGTACGTGACGCCACGCTTCTCTACTCTTACTAGAGATATAGGGCTTCTAGTATAGTGCAAGGAGGAAACAACGCCTTTGGCAACAAAACAAAACTAATAGTATTTTTTATTTACAAGTTCTTTCCACTCTTCACATAAAAGAGCAATGAAACAGTCTTGGAGTTAAATAAAAGAAATAAACAAGAACAATCATTTCCACTATCATTCTTCACAGTATGTAATAAAGATTCCTTAGTTACTTAACACAAAAAAAAGTACTCTCAAAGTAAGTACTGAGTAAAGATAGTGGTTTTTAGCCGAGAGCGTTTAATTCACGGTGAGAAGTGTTTAACTTCTCTCCGATCAACTTAATCCTGTTCCTTGTTTCCTTTAAATAAAAAACAAAATTGTAACACTCAATAATAACTAATATAGTAAACGTTTTAGAATAATAGTAATGTATTTTAAATTAATTTACCCTTGCTTTTTGTAAGAGGGACACACTGCATCAAAATTTGGTTGGATGTTATTTCCATTTGGGTGTGTCAAGCAACAACTTACAATCTGACCAAAATATTAACATTTTGTTTGAAAATTCAGCTCTAGAATAATAATAAAATANATAATAACATAATAACTCAACGTTGGGGTTTCCCTTAACCTTTTACCGACAATGATAATGGTCGAGAGGCCGAAATCTAGTTTTATGAAATAATCATTAATTTTGTGGTGAGGCTTACTGTTTTTCATTATTCTACTGACACCAAATGCACTTGCTCACTTAATTTTCTTTATACTGCGTTATTCAGTGATTACTGATACTTAGGTTTAAAGATTACTTAATATGTATAACATTACTGTCAAAACCGGTAAGTAATTTTAATTTTTGGGATGACTTTGACAATATGCTTAAAGGTAATTAAGATCACCAAAAGCTCTATTACATCAGTAGTTGAACGCTCGTAATAGTCACTTAGCATCCGATACATATCAAAATATCCATTAGTTTGACCCTCTTCTGATTTGAGACAGTTAAATGGTGGTTTTATCTTTGGATTTGATTTACTTTTTATACTTATTTAGATTTAAACAACATTTCAAATATAAATGGTATTTTATTTGCGAAAATATTATAGCTATGTCTCACTGTTTTTTGTCTTTTAAGATTAATATTATACAGTCGGACCTCTAAACAACGATATTGTTTGTTCCAGAAAAAAACATATATAGAAATTTTGTTACAAAGATTTTTTGTAAGAGGTCAACCTGTGTGTTCCTGAAAGAGGAAGATTTTCCTACCGTACCAATTTCACTCGCTGAAGAACTGATTCGTCTTCATAATTACGACTTATAGTTTTTTTTAGAATCTCCTCTTGTTTCGTAGTTTATTTATAAGTCCCGGAGTGATTCTATTTAAGGCATACTTCTCTGTTCTTTATGTTTTTGTTTTTTTTTTTATGGAAGTGTTCATATTCTGTTAGACATTTGTACGGTGAGTAAATGACGCTGTAAAAAGTCAAAAGCTTTATTAACATCCTTAACGAATTCTAAGCTTAGATTGAGATTAGAGGTTTCTCTATACTGTGCTAATATGATTCTGATTCAACTGAAATTTGGAGTGTTAACTTAATATTAGAGTGCTAGAGCAAGAAAATTCTAAAAATGGTTCTAACAAAATAAAGGAATGCAAAAATACCGTTATTATTTCACCGAAAGTTTGTCCATTAGATTTATTTAATTTATTCCTTTATTTATTAATATTTTTACTTTTATTTATCCCTTTTTTATGGGATTTATCCTTCTTTCTTTGAATTTGTTCGTTGTAGAGAAATAATTTTCGTTCCATAAAAATAATAACATATTTTTTTTACAGAGAAATCGTGGGGTCTTAAAAAATATTTGTTTTATAAAGATTTTCGTTATAAGGGGGTCCGAATTAATGTAGTTAATAATGTTTACAATGGCTTAATGAAAGATTATTTTTTATTAAAATAAGATTCCGTATATTGAAAAGGTTTTTACTATAAGGCCGTGGGGGTTTAAACGATACCCAAGAAAATCTTTACTATGTTAATCCTACTCTATCAATTTCTAATTTTTTCCTGGATTAAGAGCAACCACATCTGGAGAACCCACGGAATGAATTTACTCCTGACAAGAAACTCGAGGAGGGGATGGGTTTAAAAACTCTTTAATATGGAAATGGAAGGAGGGAAGGAAGGAACCCACTTGATAAGATGAAAAGAAAAAGGGGACACTGACTGACGAGGTTCCGGTCCAGGCAAACAAACTACCTAGACAGGAAGCCTATGACGAGCTCAGTAAGCTTCAAGTAGGACAGCCCTAATGAAGAAGTATCTCTACCCTTCCACCGAAACACGTGACGTCACGACACCCCTATAGACCCCTTATTTACATTTCTATTGACCCTTTTCAACTTACGCCTAATTTCAACCCTGACCCCTATCCCTGTTTCTTTTTTTAACAAAGAAATCAACAAGACATACTTAGTTCATTTTTGAATATTTTTTATAGTAAAATTTGGACTAAACCTAAGTTAGTCAGCGTAAAATTCCAGTCAGACAGTAACGGAACAATTATAATTGTTAATTCTTTTATTTGACATTAATTTTTGTTGCCTAATTTGGAGGGCTCTAAGTAATTAGACTGTATTTTGAAAAAAAAAATACATAAAATTAAAAAAAAAAGTAAAAACAAGAAGATGGCAAATAATAATAATAAGAAAGTATTTGACATTATTCTCGGTGCGATTCTAATTGTCTCACTATCGGCGTGTAACTCTTGCAGCGGAAATAACCTGCTCCCTTCTACAAGGCAAAATGATGCCTCAAATGTATTATAAATCTTGTTTTTTGTATAGCAACTACATCCACAGTGTCCATAAACGCATTCGTTAATCATCTGCTGGAATAATATATGGAAGACAAGATTTTATTAGGTAACAAATTTGTGTGTTTAGGTGACAAATTTTTTTATTAGGTAATCAAATTTCTTTATTGGTCATTCTTGCTTTTACCAACCAGAGACCTTGAACAGTTACATATTTCTTTATTCATTCCATTATAAAGATATAAGATTTCACAAGTAGGAAAAAATAGAAATCCTTATAATTGTGTTATAAATTATCTAACTTGGTTTTGTAACTCGTGGCTGCTACTTGTAAAAACGCTTCACTGTAGTTTTTAATTAGACAAATTTTTACATACTGGTGATGCTTGCAATGATAGTTTCTTTAGTGGGGAATATTTTCTTTGATATTTATGTAAATCTGATAATAGTTTGTAGCTGACAGTCACTTTGGGAAATCCTGTGAATAGTCTGTTTTACATTCTTCTAGTATTATCACATAATGTTTATTATACGCAACTTGTGTACGTTATTGCAATTTGTGTACCTTGTGTAAAAAAAGGCGGTAACACATTGCTGAAATGTTTACTACATTCATATTCTTAGTTAATTATGTACTTCTTTTGACACTATTTTTATTAACTTCACAAGCTTGTTAGGGACAAANCACTATTTTCCCACTATTAAAGTGAGGTCTCTAAAAAGAAAAAAAAAATATATTATAATTATAATTATAATAATAATGTGCTCTCCCAAATTATGAAATAAATCAAATCCATAATTTTATCAATTTTATATTTCCTCATATACGATACATCATATCGTATATATAAAGAAATCATTGTGATAGCATGATGTGAGCATGAATTTATGCTCTTTTCACAGGGTGTCTAGGCCTCGCCCCCACACCGTCAACAGTAGGGCTACAGACTTAAATGGGTCTATGTTCAGTTGTTCACACGAGTGTATAGATAGAGATGCCTCTTGGGATCTACTACCAGCCACAGCATTTTTTTCGCGACCATTTAACACTAGAGCTATTTAATCCAATCCCTCCTTCCACCCGTGCACAAGTCAACAAGTAGCCGTTATTCGTTTTTAGGGTTTCGTAGATACATCTCGAAACCGTTTTGCCGAGGGTGATGTGCTTATCCGTCGGTCGTTCTTTGGTTCATATCTACCGAACAGTTAAAGGTAAAATTTGAAATATAATACATACTAGCGTAATTTTTTGACCCTAACAGAGAAAAATATAGAGTAGATAAAAATTTTAATATGTGCCAGCGCAATTCGCGAAAATGCAGTAAACTCAAATATAGTATATATATTTTAAATTTCGAGTGAGGTATCAAATGAAAGCTCATAAAGAGTAGTTTACAATTAATATATACTTTTTTAAATTTTGTATAATTAAATTTTTCTTTATTGGTTTAATGAGAAAACCCCCCTCCTCCAACCACCATGATCATAATGATGCCTTATTATGAGGCCATACAAATTTCTCGAAAAAAATTCTCACTTTTAATTTATTGCAAATTTTGTGGGCGCATATGCGCTGTGCGCCCATTAAAAAAAAAATAAATATTAAGTGGGTAGATATAATATGAAAGCTCCTAAAGAGTAGGTTAAAAATATATACATGCTTATTTAAATTTTTCATTCCTTATTGCGAATCGAACCATCGAACCATTGGGGGCTTCCGCCGAAATTTGTTGATTTTTTTATTTTTTATTTAATGGAGAGCAGAATGGGGAATAAAAAAATTTTATTTCATAATATAGTACCGTAGAAATCCAAGTACTTTACTGAGATTATTTTTTAGCATTAACTTACTTTTCACGCCCCTTTTTTCTCAATCTGGCTCCTCCATTATTGTTATTACTAATATAAATTCAATAAATTGTAATAATTTATCATGTACAGGGTGTCCTGGGTTCGGGCAACATCAATGCGTGTGATGACAAAAAAATATTTTTTTGGAACTGAAGTCACTTTTCATAGAATCTCCTGCTTTTTGTTTAATAATATTTATGGAACTACGAGTTCTTTTTCTTCAAAATGTATCCAGTTCGTACTTCAACATCGTATCAGAGCAAACTGGACCTAGACTAATCTTATAATTTAGGATAGTCGGATTAGTCGAAAAAAGAATTTTAAAAATTCCATCCTATTTATAAAAAAAATAAATTTGCCAAATTCAAATAAATGATTGATCGATTTAAAGGTCTCGTTTAGTGCATTAAAAGTTTTGGAGTTGATAAATGAAAGCTATTAAAGGGGAAATTACATAATAAATAATATTCGCCCTATAAAAAGGAATTTTCGAAATTCAATTTTCGACATTTCTCTCTCTGTCTCTCTCTATCTCTCAGGAAGTCATAACCGCAACTATTTTCGACGAAACAATTAAAAAGTTTCCCAGTAAAAACTCTTGTAATCTATACCTTACTTGTATTGACCCTATTCAAAATTAGCAATCACTTTAAATTTGGCCCAGAGTCATGTCCGTTACTCTACTACTGGACGAGAAATCGATAAATTTCCAGATTTATGAAAAAATAAATTGGGGATATAACAGGCTTAACGTTAACCATTGACAGGTAAGTGAGGTGAGAAAAGATTACAAGATCTAAGGTTAGAAAGACTAAAAAATAAAAAATAATTCTATATTTTTTAAAAATATATAAACATGCACTAATAAGGAATAATAATGTTGGTACTTCTTTAGATAGTCACTTCCTCGATGTTTTGTTCAGAATATAAATACTGAGTAAATAACTATTAAGACAAAGGTATGTTTAGTCCAATACACTTTGGGACAAAGGAATATCGTACTTCTGTTTTTATAAGGGGAGTAGCAGTCTAAAGATGAACATTCTGTACACCTTCTTTAGATTTCTACTCCTCTCTATTTTTCTCATAAAGGGAGTAATAATCAAAAGAGTGACATAATTGTTTTAAAAACCACAGTACTAAGAGCGATTTTAGTATATGCCCTTGTCACTAAAGATAAATTTGTGGGGGGGGGGGGCTATTCAATTCATAGTTATTGTCTTTTTTCGATTACGTCCCCGTTTTAATTTTAGTGTCACACGCACATTCTGTGATCGCTGAGGTGTTGAAAAAATTATATTCGTGCATATTTTATAAAAGCGTGTTTTCACTTTGTTGTAAATAATATTATTTTATACTGTTTAGTCTTCATAACTTGTAATGTTTTATATTTTGGTCGCTTGCCCGTAATTTATGTTATTGAGCTGTCGTTCGTCCGGTTTAATTTTTTAAATAAAATCTGAATAGGACGTTTGGATATTTTTTTTTTTTTCTATTTTATTTTAGTAAGTTAGTGAATCCATGCAGCAGGGTGAAGGGAGGAGTTAAGTTAGAAGGAAGAGGATCAAGCTGTAAAAGAAGCATAAAAGCTTGCTAGGGGTTGGAGGAGTTTATAGCGGGACTAATAGCTCGCATCCTGCCTCAAACTGTTCTCTACCCCAACCACTAAAACCAGAGGTTCTAGTCCAGAGTTTCTATGTTGATAATAAAATTGAATATTTAATATGGAGTGAAACATATCAAAGCTCCTACCAAGCTTCTTGACATTGATGTCACGTCCCAAGATATGGCCCTATCAAGCTCTCTTTATTGAACGAAATTAGGAAATTTTCTAGGGATACTTGTTCAGCACACTGGGTATCCACCATATATATTTACACACACACCAAATGTCTTATTTCTGACAAATTATTATGCTCTTAGATATTAGAGGCTTTCAGTCACCATGATTGGTTTCAGGGATATAATATCTAAAGTAATGTGAAGCTTAAATTTGTTATTTATGCGTAAACTATTAAAAAGGGTTAACATTATACGTAGGTACTTCCAACGTGCTTTATCTTACTTTGGATTTCTTTAATATATATCTAACAGAGTCATTGGATAGCTTTAATTACTAATAACTTTTAAGTATATTGCAGTATTAAACCCGTAACACTCAGTGTAAACGTCGCTGTCGTAAAAAGTCTCTTTAAAAGTAGGTTTGTTAAAGACTCTACAGTCTAAACTAGTAAAGATGTTCTAGGAAAGTGGATTTAGAAGTGCCTTTTTCTACTTTATTGCAGTAAAGGGTCTCTATTTAAACTAAAATAAAAGTGTTTAATTATTTAGTTGTATGAGTTTTCTCCAACAACTAAAAATAACTCCCTAAAATAAGCTAGTTTTGTACCAAAAAATTACTTCGGTAGGTAATTCTTTCCTTTTCTCCTAATTGTGACTCCGTTTTACTAGTTCAATTTTGTCGTACATGAATTAGTTAACCTATTATTATAACTGGTTTTATTTATCATAGTGTGCTTTAAGAATACTTGTTAATGGCACTTAAGGGAGTCATATGGAGATCTGAGTAACTATTACTTGAATTCTTCAACCACACGTTGAAGAATTGAACATTACACACAGATATTACAATTGGATCAGACCGTCAACTTTATCTCACATACACTAACAGTTCAAGAGAACTAGTGAGAACTTTTTTAAAATTTCAAGTAAAATTTTATTATTTCCCACCGTAGAATCCTAATATGCTATCAAAAATATACACTCCAATATGAAATTTTGAAGTTGGGTGGCCTGGGGGCAAATTTGGTGGTTGCCCCTAGCCCACGATTGCATGAAAACAAACTTCCAACATGGTTTGGACCCCCCAAGTTTCATTAATTTATCTCAAACCATTCAAAAGGTCAGAGGGCGGGGGAGACTTTTTGGCCACCTTTTATAAGGAAAGTTACTTAATTTGTGTCTATTTTCATGTAAAATTGTGTTTTAGAAATATAAAAAAAATACTGAAGATGGCTCTACCGCGACTCGAAACGTTTCATCGTAATGAAATAAGTTTTTTTTTATTATTATAACACCTAGCAAGCCATCAAATGTTTTATACAATTATCTACTAAATTACTTACTAAAATACACAATTAAAACAATTATTTTACTTTGTGTAATCAATAACCATCGATATCAAACTCTAGTGGCAACTTTTGACTACTTTATTCTTTAAGCTTGATCTCGAAGCACCATCTCTTGCATCTCAAAATAATTGTTTAAATATATATTTGTTTTTGAAATGATAATGACGTCTTCCTTTGCTCACAATACACAATTAGTCTTTGCCAGTCTAATTAATACTATTGATCAGGGTGTTGGCAGTATAAACAGCTTTTCTATGTAATCTAGTTAAATTTTAGGGTTCAGAGATCTTCTCTGCTTTAGACGTCGACATGAAGTAATTAAGTTTCAAATATGTAATATTTGAAATTACAATACCTCCGACCTTATAAATGTATAATTTATGTTGGCTTAATACATTTATTAAAATATAAATTCCACGATAAAATAGAGACCAAAAAAGGGTGTGTTTTCGAGCACGGTTCGTTCAAAACGAATATTAATATACAAGTGGTTGCTTATAAAGGCTGAAAATAATTTCTAAGCATCTACCATTAGAAGTACCCTCGAAAAGCGGAAGAAGAGAAGGGTGACTTTGTGCATACTAAGCAAAACTCCAACCAGCGTTACCCATTTACAGTACAACTTCACAATTGTCGGAACTGTATTAAAAAATAAAAAATTGATCAAAAAACTCCGCTAAAACTTTCTCACGTATTGCCAAACTTTTTATACAAATTGATACTGAATTACAAACCCAAAATACCTTTTTTAATTAATTTATCATAAAACATTTTTTTATAAAATCGATCTTTTTCTGTAATACACCCTAAACCCACCTACTAGATTTTTTTTTAGGTAGTAGCAGAAAATCCTTTTACTAGAACTAGACCGGTTATGAACGAATCATTTATTCGAACCTATAGCGATTTAATTAGGCCCTTTTTACTAACCCTGTGGTAGAAAGTTCCAACCACTTCAATCATCATACCACTGAAAAATTCATAAATTCTGTGTGGTCTATCGAAAGTAAAATATCCATTGTTTCAAAGAATATAGATTATTTTTGCTTCCGAACTTACCATAGCTAAGCATTGTGATAATTCTGAAGAATTAAATTTGCTTATGTGTCCAAATTCCAAAATTCCTAGACAGAAATCAGTTTGACTTCAAAGATTATTTGTTATCAAATATCAAATCTTAAATTACCTAAATTTGAATAAAATTTAGATGGTAGGTAGGCTATATTTTTCCCCCTCAGCATGCGACATTTTAATACGAACCTTTTGCTTTCGAGCTTACCGAAAACTTTTTGATAGCGGAAAATATTTGATCGTTTCAAAAAACAATCATTTTTTTGTGTCTCCTATTTCAATAATTTTAAGACAGAAATCCGTTTCAGACATCAGGGAGCATTTTTGGTTCCATGCCGGTATGTCTGTCTGACACTCATTTTTTGCGAAACAACATATCTTAAAACATTATCGTCCAATTTTAATAAAATTTGAATGGTAAGTCATAATTAGGCCATTGTTGAGCCCATATAAATTTTAACCTTCTGGGCCCATTTTTTTCTCTTTCTCATACTCACAAACATACATTTTTTTACACCTATACCTTCTAAAGTACTTATCTAATTTTTATAAAATTTGGATGGTTTGTCAATAGAAGCCCTAAATAAATCAATTTCGAAAAATTGTTACTTTAATTAATGTAAAAATCAAAACGAGTTTAGCATTAAAAGGGTTGAAAATTAAATTTGACAATAATATGTAAATGCATAAAATCATTTAGGTAGAAGATATACGAAATGGGACGTGAGGAAGCTATATGTACCGGACTAATTGGCAGACTATTTATAGTTGTATTAATAACGATTAAAGAAATAAATCAACAGATGATCTGCCTTCTGCAGCTAAAAAAAATAAAATAAAATAAAAAAATATTAACCCTACAATAAGATTGTAATTTTTTAATAATTAAGAAAGAAATTAATTATGTTTAATACAAAATATTCTTTTTATAAACGATAAAATGTGTGGTTGGTTCAAGCGTTAAGTCAAATTACTTGTGTAAGATGTAATAATAAATTCTAGAGAAAACCAATTAATTATATGTTCTTTTGTAATTTATCTGAGTCAAGATACTGAGTAACTTTGGATTCCACTCTTACTAATTCTTCCCCTCGTATTTAGACGAGAGATTAAACTGTTTCACAACAATTCACAGCTTCCAACTCATTCCTGCAGGAAAACTTTGTTATTTAACAGCATATGACCTCATAATGAAAAAGTAGAGTTTTCACTCATGGGGAAAAACACTTAGTAAAAGTTCCCTCCTTTATTTCGTTCTACAATGAACTGGAGAAAGTTGAAAATACATCATTTTCAGGTTTAGACAAGGGGGAGGGGGGTCGAGAATTTTTTTTATATATATTTAGTCTAGACAGGATGAAAAAATTGGGCAATGATTCAACGGACAAGATTTTTTTTTAAATAATAAAAATAAAATAACTACGATGAAAAAGTGCGAGATTTAAAATTTAGTAGTGTTGGTCTACCGAAAAACATTAGGGAGAAAGAGTTGAACGAGATTGGATGTATAAAAAGTCGTTTTGTCGGATAAAGATATGTGCTAAAGAGTGTTAAAACAAAACAAGGCGCGAAAAACAGTTTTGTTGGTGGGTATGAGAATAAGCTCGGGCGCCTCGTCGGGGCTGGACTGTAACCATGGAGACCGCCAAGGCGCCTCCAGTCTCCGGCGCCTCTAAGGTACTGCCAGCAAACATCCTCCCAACCCTACACCAGATGAATCCCCTAACCAATATATACCAGGGTTAGATCTCAATTGACGACTCAACCCTTGATTATCTTATCTCGGATTCTTTTTCCCTTTCAAATATATTATTTTAGGGGAGAGCAAATTAGAAGTTGATTGTAATCTCTCACCAAAATTCTCTGTCTAGTATTACTTCTTACCAATATCATTATTGGTTTTATATATCTGAAATGCCTTAATTTCTAGTGATTTGATTTCGCCACGGTTGTCAGACTTATTGTTGACAAAAGGTCCAATTACATACATTACAACCAATCATACAAAGAGTATGTTCATAACAAGTGAAAGGAAATTTAATCCTAAAAAGGTTATAGAAGCAAGTGTAAGATTTACTCTCTCACTATTTTCCCACTATTAAAGTGAGGTCTCTAAAAAGAAAAAAAAAATATATTATAATTATAATTATAATAATAATGTGCTCTCCCAAATTATGAAATAAATCAAATCCATAATTTTATCAATTTTATATTTCCTCATATACGATACATCATATCGTATATATAAAGAAATCATTGTGATAGCATGATGTGAGCATGAATTTATGCTCTTTTCACAGGGTGTCTAGGCCTCGCCCCCACACCGTCAACAGTAGGGCTACAGACTTAAATGGGTCTATGTTCAGTTGTTCACACGAGTGTATAGATAGAGATGCCTCTTGGGATCTACTACCAGCCACAGCATTTTTTTCGCGACCATTTAACACTAGAGCTATTTAATCCAATCCCTCCTTCCACCCGTGCACAAGTCAACAAGTAGCCGTTATTCGTTTTTAGGGTTTCGTAGATACATCTCGAAACCGTTTTGCCGAGGGTGATGTGCTTATCCGTCGGTCGTTCTTTGGTTCATATCTACCGAACAGTTAAAGGTAAAATTTGAAATATAATACATACTAGCGTAATTTTTTGACCCTAACAGAGAAAAATATAGAGTAGATAAAAATTTTAATATGTGCCAGCGCAATTCGCGAAAATGCAGTAAACTCAAATATAGTATATATATTTTAAATTTCGAGTGAGGTATCAAATGAAAGCTCATAAAGAGTAGTTTACAATTAATATATACTTTTTTAAATTTTGTATAATTAAATTTTTCTTTATTGGTTTAATGAGAAAACCCCCCTCCTCCAACCACCATGATCATAATGATGCCTTATTATGAGGCCATACAAATTTCTCGAANGTGCGGGGGTGTATTTTTCTCTGTATGTCTCCCGTAGTTATTGATAATTGTAATTTGGATTATTTAAAATTTAATGTTTCCGTAGTAATAAAACTACCAAAAATTTAAAAATTGAGAAACTTTTATAGTTTATCGCTATCAGCTTGAAGTTGGAACTCTAATAAGCTGGAAATTCTTAAATAGAATAGTGTCATATTAAAAATAAAAATATCATTAGGAAATAACTTTTGTAAAGTATATAAAATTTACTTTGTGTCCTGAAAGGTGGTTTAATGGAAGTATAAAAGTATCTATTTTCTTAATAGACCTGAACTGATATACTGATATGATGATAAAAGAAACACGTACTTCTCTCTTGAACTCGAAAAAATATATTTTTAATAAAAGATGATGTTAGTCGTTAACAAGGCTGTTTGATCATTTCTTCTTTTGACACTGAGATACTTCAAGAGCTTTCGGTAAGATCTTACCGAAGCGAAGAAGCTACTATTTACTCTCGGCTTGTCCCTGATACTTGTACAGTTAATGGTCAAATTCTATTTTCCTTTGACTTGAAAAAAGACGCGAGACCAAGTGAGAATTCATTTCTAGAGAACAAACTTTCAGGTTTAGTAGGTAATAAAAGTCCCTGTCGTCAAATTTCACCTGCGACCCCATGGAAAAACTTTTGTTGGACCAATAGTATTGTATAATAATAAAGGTTTGGTAGATTGAAAAATAATATACATATTATCATTACCTACGTTTATATGGTTTGTTGAAAACGATCTGAATACAGTATATTTCTATTCATACGGTATTTAATTTAGTTAATTTCAAGGTCGATTCGATACGCCAAAAGTCTGGTAATGCATCGCTTAGAATTTACCTTGAGTTACATATAAACACCTGACAGTATTTAGACCGTATTTGAGCATGCGCAGTTTTTTGTTTTCCCCTGGGTAAACTAACACATTGACCGTCGACCGTGCAAGCATAACCTTTTTCAGAATTATCATAATCATCACGTGTCTAAGTCACCTCCTTTCTAATTACTTCAGAACTGTATCCAAATGTTTTCAAATATGTACAACCATATTGATATTGTTTTCAACACTCCATATAAATTTAGCTATTAAAAAATATCTTTAAAAATGTGTATTAATAACATTAGGTTAAAATATTTTAAAATGCATGAAACAGATTACTACAATTTTCTATTATATTATCATTATAGGTGACTGATTATTATAAAAAATAGTTCAGTATTTAATTAACACTTTTGTGAAATGAATAGTCATCGTTTGATACCATTCAAACCACAAACTAATTATCTTTAATAAAAGGATGCTACAACAAGTTTATTAATAGTATAAACTGTATCGATGCCCAAAATTCTTGTTTTAATCGATTATAGGGCTATGAACAAATCATCATAATTTATTTTCAAAGATATCGGATGAACTAGTTGGTGAACTAGCGGTGCAAAAGGAATAAAATAATACAGAGATAAAAGACATATTTACATAACAGATAAAATTAATTAAACAATTAAGATAAATAGATAAAATAAAATGAAACTGGATTTACAATAAAAATGATTATATTCGATATTTAATATGTGAACACGAGCCTCCTGTTTCAAGGTTTTCTTTCTTGGGGGCCCTTTTGATTTTGTTTTTCATATTAATTTGTTAAATTATAATTATTTATGTAAGAAATTGTAATTTATAATTATTTTATGTGACTTTGTATACATGTTAAAAAAAGAAAAAAAAAATGCATAATCGATGAACTACACAACTACACAGCTTATACTAGTAATAAGAGTGCACATACGAGTACATACGTCAATTTTATATTTTAATCCTTATGAAAACGTCAATTATCTGGAATTGTCACGGAATTCGAATAGAATGGTTTTAATTGTGCTTATGATTTCAGGTATAAAATATTTACAAGATAAAAAACTTTTTATAAAGATAAAAAACTTTTTATATTGTACTAGGTTAATAAATTTTCTGTTGAATCAAATGTAATGTTGATAACATAATTGTTATTGTTATATACTATAATATTAGTGAAAATAGTTCCAAATTTATTTACTTTACATAAATGAGAACCACCTAGAGAGCTGATCTTAAACCTATAAAATGATAAATCTTTGTACAACGGATCCCACCAGCACCGAATCTAAACCGTGCCCTGTAGGGACAGTAAGAGAAGAAAAATGTATACAAGTAAAGAAGTACAGATACAGACAAATTAAACCGATACCTAGGACAAAAGTGTAAACAAACCTGGTGTTCACACGTAAATTAATTTATCGCCCAGGCCTGTAAAAAATGCATGCTTTATCTTTACAGGGCTGCTAGTTCAGGAAGCGGCCGCTTCCTGGCCGCGGCGAGACGGAAGCGCTAGTAGCCCGTTCAATTCAGCGTCAACTGATCAATTAATAACAATCATTGAATGGTAGTTTGTCAAACGTAGCCCGCAGATAGACCCAGATTAATTTTAAACGTCTGCACTCTTTTATTAAATTGATTTAATTTTTTTTTTTATTTAGATAAATTGATAAATTCAGGTAAAAAATCAAAACAATGTTGGCAGATTTAGAAAAGTAAATGTAATAGTAGGCAGGCTATTACTTTTAATTGTCCTCTTTAATGGTTAGTGTAAAATAGACTAGTTTATGTNTTTTTACCCTAAAATAAGACAAATTTACTCCTGAATTTTTTCCCCTAAAACCTTTATTTTGGCAGTAATTAAACTTTAAAAAATGTCAATTTTCGACCCGTCAAATTGGGAAAAGAGGACCTACGAAGCCGTAGAAAAAAAAGTATAGTATTAGTATAATAAAGACACCGTTTTCCGCTATCTATGAATAGTTATTTGAATGCCTTAAGATGCTCGTCTGTGTTTTTCTCGACAGTTTGATAGCAACTCATCATAAAAGAGTTGTTCAATAACCAAATAACATCTTCACAGGAAATAAATTTCATTTTGAGTAAAGAAGTTGTTTGGTTAGACTTCCTTCTTTTGAATGTGACGGAGGTCAAACAAACTTTTAATTTTAAGAGTCTTGGACCGATTTTAAAAGGTTAATTTAATAATTCAATAAATTAGCGTCCATGTCCCGCCCTATTTAGTGGACCTTGTGATTTTCACTTAGTTAGTAGACCAATAACCACGTTGATGGTAGTTTGTCACTTAATAGGTGACCGATTTTAAAAGGTTAATTTAATAATTCAATAAATATGTAATTAGACATAATCATCATTTGAGGCGTAATTAGATAATAAAATGAATTGGATGAATGGAGAGATTGATTAAAATTTTGAACTCAAGAAAGCACTTCGTAAGAAGTCTATTGCTCTGGATTTGGACTAATAGCGTGAGATTGAAGTAATCTAATCAATTACTAGATAGAAGGTTCCTATCTCTTATCCAGTTGGAAATAGATTAAATTCTGTAATAGTTTTTGGTCTGTAAACGGTTTCTCTAATTATCCCTTCCAGAACGTTTTCTCATTTTGGCGGATAAGTGTACTTGGTAATGCCATGAAGTTTAATTTAAAACTACTTTGTTACGGTTATTCGCCGAAACTCAGTCATTGCTGCAGTCGGGTGGAATGAGAAGGGACATAAAATAAAAGGCATTTAGGGAAATAAAGAAACTAATGGGCAAAAAAAAAACGCCATCCAATCTTTGGAAAACTTAGCAAGAGAGGAGACGAGGAAATCCCTCTTAACATCAACCAAAAGTAATAATAAATAAATAGTTAGGCAAACATGCGATTAAGTTACTTGATGTGGATAGAATGCATTTATTAATTGAGCTAATGGCTAATAGGTAATATTATTAACAATGACAGGGGTGTCCATACCCCCTCAAAAACCGGATTCCTGTAGTCCACCATGCAGTGAAACTACTCTGCGAGTCCCGTCCGGGAAATCTCAAGTTTAAGGGGGTATAACCCCTCGGGAATGTGTCAGGTTTGGCTTAAAAAATCGCTTCCTGGCCGCGGCGAGACGGAAGCGCTAGTAGCCCGTTCAATTCAGCGTCAACTGATCAATTAATAACAATCATTGAATGGTAGTTTGTCAAACGTAGCCCGCAGATAGACCCAGATTAATTTTAAGCGTCTGCACTCTTTTATTAAATTGATTTAATTTTTTTTTTTATTTAGATAAATTGATAAATTCAGGTAAAAAATCAAAACAATGTTGGCAGATTTAGAAAAGTAAATGTAATAGTAGGCAGGCTATTACTTTTAATTGTCCTCTTTAATGGTTAGTGTAAAATAGACTAGTTTATGTTTAAAACATTATCAACAATCTAAATCCTAGTCCTGAGTAATCCACAGACCTATCTTAATCTTAACGTTAAAATCCTCCTGTTTATTACAGTAGATATCGTCAATGAATCTTTTTGGTTTGAGAACCCCTTAAAATTAAACTTCTCAACGATACTGGTGCATTTAGAAGACGAAATCCACTCCAAGAACTATAAGAAGAAATAGTACGAGGGATCTAAGTTTCACCAGTTCCAGACAATTACAGTTTTTAGAAGTATGTGAAGACAATCTGAAACAATCTCTTTCTATCCTCGTCTGGATAGATTTGATTAAAAACCTAGCTCCTATCTTGGATTTTCGTTAAAGTTAAAGAAGAATTAAAACTCGCAACATGATTAACGACTGTTTTTCCTACAGTGTCGGTTTTAAAGAAAACTTAAGTTTTAAACGAATCGTTAAACGTTAAAGAAAAGAAGCCCAAAACAAAGAAGCTTCAAGTATTCGGATCAAACGAAGGAGGTGGAAAGGAATTCTTCCTTGATAAATGTCTCCTACGCTTCAGGGGTCGGGGAGAAAGCATATAGCTTGATTTTATTGGATCGAATTAATCTATTGTCTGGCAGTAATTAAAAGTTTCTTTGTGGGATGCAGAAGTCTAAACATAAAGTCACCCAGAATATTTTTAATTTGATACGTTAGAATGTGAACATATAAGTCAATTAATGAGGGTTTTACCATTTATGGTCTATAATAAAGTGGAAAAATCGACCATGTGAAGGCTAATATCTTATTTAATATTTGATAAGATATTAAGAGTATACTTAATGTGAAGGCTAATATCTTATTTAATATTTGATAAGATATTAAGAGTATACTTACATAAACTTGTAAGTTGGATAAGGACGCAAAAATAAAATTTAAGATTATAATTCAAGAGCTTTCGGTAAGATCTTACCGAAGCGAAGAAGCTACTATTTACTCTCGGCTTGTCCCTGATACTTGTAAAAATAAATTTGCCAAATTCAAATAAATGATTGATCGATTTAAAGGTCTCGTTTAGTGCATTAAAAGTTTTGGAGTTGATAAATGAAAGCTATTAAAGGGGAAATTACATAATAAATAATATTCGCCCTATAAAAAGGAATTTTCGAAATTCAATTTTCGACATATTTATGCAAACTGGAAATTTGTAATAGTACCTAAAATAGACTTCCAATAAGTGTGGTACATAGCTTTCTCGCATCCTATTGCATACATTATTATAATGATGTTATGCTTTTACAAGCCATTATTGTCTAATTTATAAAATTGTTTCCCCAGTTTTTTTAAAAAGCCAAATTTATTTTGATTTTTACGAGAATTAAAAGTATCAATTAAGTAACATTTGAAATATGCAGACGGTTGAAATTATTCTAGTGCTGTCTACTTTCGACAAATCATCCAAATGTCATAAAAATCGGATGAATCCTTTACAAGGTATAGGTGTAAATAAAGGTATGTTTGTGCGCATGTTGAAGAGATACAAATGGGCGCAGAAAGTTGAAACTTATGGGACTAACAATGAGCTAATTATGACCTACCATACAAATTTCGATGGGAAATCCAAATGCCTCACATTTGCGATATTTCGATCCCTCCATGGATCACTCTCAAGCTAAATTACAAGTAAGTATTACACAAATATATTCAAGTAACTAGTAACTAAAGTATTCAAGTAAAATTATACTTTAGCAAATATAATTACTGTTAAAATGCAAAATGGCAATTCAATTTTAAGTATTAACAATGGTAACTTGCATCCTTACTAACCTGACTGACTAGCTGATTACATTGTAAAGTTATTGTTTTCTAGAAAAATGTTGAAAGTACTTATTTGAATCGGACAGTTTATTTATTCTCGTCGATTCACCCTAAAATATTGAAAATGGATTAATAATGATTGATGATACCCCACATGTTATGTAAAGATGACAAACTAAAGATCAATGCTTATAATTAGATTTGTACTTACTCAAATCAGGTAGCGTCAATTACACTATTATTTAGCAATATCTCAAACATCAAAATATATATAAAATAAAAAACTACCCAGAACTCCTCATTTCTACTACCTGCTTCAATTTAACTTCTATTTATTTTGACCATAACTACTTCAGTTATTGATTTATTGATTCATGTAAGGCTCTTAAATAATAAATATGATTCACAATAACAAAGGGAATTCTTGAAATTCGTTTTTCGACATATTTTTGCGCGGAAAAGAAGTTTGGAATAGTACCTAAAATAGAGTGTGTTGTGCTGTGAAGCATCGGAAAGTGCAGAACACATTTGGTGCAACTGCGAGGCAGCTGCGCAAAAACGGCTCCTAGTGCTCGGTAAGGCTATCCTGACACCAATCGACATAAAAAAGGCAGCTCCCAGAGATATTCTCAGCTTTGTCAAAAGTCTGAGTATCGACTGGGAAATGTAATAAATACGGGTTTTACACACAATAGGCCATCTCTTGTTGCAGTGATAAAAGGTATCAATAAGCCTTGTCAACCCTAAACAAAAAAAATAAAATTTATAAAATTTAACAATACAGGACATAATAAAAATGAATTTCAAACATGAGGTAATAAATAATACAACACAGGTATTAAGTTTTATAAAGAGATAATTTCAATTAAATGTTAACTCCATACTCCATACATCAAGTTATAAATAATTACTGACACTATGAGGTTTGGATACTACACCAAATTAAATAATTAATCATAATATATAAACATAACATATAACTAGTGCGTCCCTGGTTTACAGTATTACCTAAAAACTTTAGGAGTCTGTGCTGATTGGAGAGGATTGAGTTCTGCAATTATAATACATATATATCTCATATAATTCTCAACCACGATTGAAATATTTTCTTATTTTAAGGCCACCCGGGAACTGAACTGGGTGGGGTCCCAACCAATGTGGGGCTGGGGGCTGGTAAAAGCGCTATTTACGCCTCTCAACAAACACAACGCTAAAATGTTACCTTATTTCGTAGAAAAACATGTCATGGTGTGATGATAACTCACTAACACTATGATAGAAGGCTTCTTTATTTTAAAAAATATTCCCAGAATTCAAGTTTTCCTCCTCCAATTCTCTGAATACATAAGGAAGGGTGACAATTTTATTTCATTTTAGCTATCCGCAATTCCCGTATAAACAGGATAAGTATGCAAATTTTCATATTAGGTCAGAAATAAATACCCTAGAATAGGCGAAGTCACGAAATTTATGGATTGTCAGTATTTTTAATATTGATTTATCAAGTTTGCCGATCAATGACTAATCTAACTATGTAATTATGTCAAAGAATTTCGAAGAATTGTAATTAAAATCCCTTATTTCCTTTCTAATTAAAATTAAGTAATAAGAATCAGCCCACTAAGAAAAAATAAAAACATTTGACTTACAGAAACCCTTTTTTAGTTAATTTACAAACCTTCGAACCTGAGAATAAATAAAATTTAATTAGATTTTAAAAATAAAACAAATTACTTCCGAGCTCACCGAAGGTAACGGAAGCTATGCAATCGTTCTGTAAAATGAAAAATATTTAGGTCTCCGATTTCAAAAATTCCATAATAGAAATCCGTTTCAGAGGTCAGGGAACATTTTTGGTTCCGTGTCTATATCTGTCGGTCCATCGCTCAATTTTTGCGAACCAACATATTTTAAAACTACACGTCTGATTTCAATGAAATTCGAATGGTAGGTCATAATTAGCCCATTGTTGGTCCCATAAGTTTCAACCTTCTGTGCTTATTTGTTTATCTTCCACAGGCTCACAAACATACATTAACTTACAGCTATAGATTTAAAAGTACTTAACTGATTTGTATGAAACTTTTATAGTTTATCGCTATCAGCTTGAAGTTGGAACTCTAATAAGCTGGAAATTCTTAAATAGAATAGTGTCATATTAAAAATAAAAATATCATNATACATGTAATGTATTATATATATTATATATTAATATTATATTACAATGTATAATACAAAAAAATATGTAATACTTGTCTGCTTAATGTTTTTACTTACTTTTTCACCATGAATCACGATTTCCGAATCCTATGTCATAATTTGAAATTTTTTCAGCCACCCAGAACTGGTGATGAATGAAGAGTCAACACGAAGCTTGATGTTTAATTTAACTGCTTTTTGTAAGATAGATTAGATTACCCCCTCCCCCCACAATTATTGTACTTTACTTGTATTATGTTAAATAATTTAGTCTAGTTCTAAACCTCGAAGTGTATACATCTCTCTTATTTATTACATCACCCAATTGGTTTTGTCGGCATTTAGTAAGTTATACTTAAAATATCTCACCAAAACTAATCACTCTATACCTCAAAATAAATTTTTAGAAACTAAGAAAATTGACATAACTGACCGACAAAATGAAAAGCTATTAAGTGGAAAAATGCTGCAAATGATTCCACAAATGACATAGACAAAACTAAAGTTAGTTCTCAGAAAACAAATATTAATGTCAATCTTAATTCATCGAAATCTGATATCCCTTTATACAGCTTGCTGTACTGGTGGCTTTTGATTTTTTTTTTTTTTTTTTTCATGATGCCAGACCGGATAATCGATGCTCTACTGTATTTACAGTTTCATAAAAGAAACTTCTGGAAAATCTGCATAAAATCAATCAGATTTTCAAAAGCAAAAAATTTTGGACCACTGCACAGCTTCTTGAATGACAATAACCTGACCCTATCTGGTGAGGTTAAACTTNATTAATTGAGCTAATGGCTAATAGGTAATATTATTAACAATGACAGGGGTGTCCATACCCCCTGAGGACTGTGTAGTTTTTTATAAAAATCACTAAGAGACTTTTAACAATATGTGGTCGGCTAAGTTCGTCTGCAGGACATTGCTTGGCAATAGGCATTTGAAAAAACAAACCGTTGGAGAGCGTCCATGTCCCGCCCTATTTAGTGGACCTTGTGATTTTTACTTAGTTAGTAGACCAATAACCACGTTGATGGTAGTTTGTCACTTAATAGGTTAGTTAGTCAAATATTACTCCAAATTAAAGTGGTCACCTATTAAGTGACCAATACCATAAACTTGATTTTTGGTCCACTAACTAATTTCGTACTCAGACTCAGGATCATGAGAATCACATTGTCCACCAAATGGCGGGCTAACATGGCCACTCTCCACTGGTTTGTTTTTTTTCAAATGCCTATATATTTCCAAGCTATGTTCCGCAGAGGATATTGTATCTTAGCCGAACATACAGGGTGTGGCAAAAGTTCGGCAACGGCTAATTATCCCCGTTAATATTTGAGATATCAAACTGCGGTTTGTAGCTATCTTCATCATGCATAAAAAAATATTTTTTTGGTGGGTGACCATTTTCCGGCCATTGTGGTTGCCCCCATATTGGATTCATTTACAATGTTCAACTATAAAATTTCAAATTGGAACCCCCTATATTGTGATACATATTTCGAATGGCCTTGAAAAAAGAAAACATGTACCGCAAACCAGACCTTTTTATCTTTCGCCGTTTCAAAATGGCGGCCAGTTGAAATGAAAAAATTGCCATTTTCAACGCTTGATTGCTGCTAAAATAAGGCTTTAAGAGAAAAAAAATAAGAGTAAAATTATCCTTTTTAAAACTCAAAAATTCAAAATTGGTTTAAAAAAAAAAAATGTTTAATTACATTTTTGGTTGCGAGTAAAATGACTAGGTGCGTTGCTATAGCAACCAAATAAAAATAAAAATTTGGAAAAATTAACGTTGAACTTTTATTTTTTACCCTAAAATAAGACAAATTTACTCCTGAATTTTTTCCCCTAAAACCTTTATTTTGGCAGTAATTAAACTTTAAAAAATGTCAATTTTGTAATTTTAACTGCCCACCATTTTGAAACAGCTAAAGATAGAAAGCTCTGGGTTGCTGCAAATGTTTTCTTTTTTCAAGGCCTTTCCAAATATGTATCACAGTATAGGGGTTCCAATTTGAAATTTTAAAGTTGAATCCAATATGGCGGCAACCAAAATGGTGGGAAAATGGGTACCCACCAAAAAAAGTAGTTCTTTATGCATGATTAAGATAGCAACAAATTGAAGTTTCATATCTTAAATATTACAGAGATAATCAGCCCTTACCGAACTTTTGCTACACCCTATATTCTTAAAAGGCACCAAAAGATTTACTTAAACACAAAATTCTAGCTTGATTAGTCAAACACTTTTTTGCACACTATCTCCTTGACTTACTCCAAATAATTTAAAATCCACCCAAAAATTTGTGTCAATGGCGCTCTGAGCACAATGTCACCCCCTTCTGGGCGCCTCTGAACAATGAGCATTCAAATATATCTCGGCCGAAATATCTTGCCGCAACTTGAAAAATTAGAGATTAAAAATAGAGTTCGAGCGTAGTCACTAGAGTCGCTCATGCACGTGGGGGGGGGGGTGAGACTCACTGGCGTGGTCCGTAACGTCCCCTCTCAGACGTTTAAAATGTAAATCCGATACACTCGGTCGTGACCAAAGGTGCCTAAAATCTCTATATACTATTACAATACAATATCCTAAGAGACAAGTATAAAAATAAATAGAAACGCAAATAGATAATAAACGTGCACGGAAATCTCTGTGCTATCTTCGTGATAATTTACAAGGACTTTTCAAAGATTTTCTTAATAATTTGACTTCATTTGTCTGATGTACAACGAATTTTGTTGATAAAGGACAAACACAATACATTTTTTCAATCAAGGATATCCAACTCAATTTCATCCTAGGCAGTATTAAACAGTCCGTTGAGTTTTATGGGTCTTTGGACATGTCAAAGTGGCACCACTATTTTATTTAAGCATTCGAATCTTTATTCTACGGATTTTTCCGGGTGATATCACAGCATTATTTCGATGATAATCCTATAGTGTTTTATATTGCATGTTATATTGTGTCTTACAAAGAAACATATTCTATTTAGGATGGATATTTTAACTTGTTCTTGAATCCGTAATTCAATGTTCAATAATCAGTATGACACTAAAGTCAAAAGGTCGTTTAATATTGAGCAATTTAAAGGGGATATTGAAGTTTTGTTGTATAATATTGAAGGTTTATAAGATGGAATTTTAGTTAAGGAGATGGCGGCGTAACGAGTCTCCTCACTAATTTATTCCAAGTACTACCATAAAACTTAACGTTACCCACTTTCTCTCAGTAATAAATGAAATTCTTCCATGAAAGCCAATAACACTTAAAAACAAAATTACGAAATTCTATTATAGTCGTCGGAAGTAGAAGTTATTTAAATGATTAATTTTAAATTGCTTTCGATGACCTTAGAAAGATGTTTAAAGTTTAAGAGAATTAAGGTGCGTAAAAGTAGGTTGTTGTATCGTACTTATAGGAAAATAAAACCTCCATTTCATTCGACACTTCTGAGAATGCAAAATCGTTTTAAGTTTATTTTCCTTTTTTCCGACTGACCGAAGTATAAGGTCATTTTAGGTCGAAGGAAAGATCGGCCATAGTTACTTTTATATTGTGAAATATTTGTAACCTCCTTGACTCACTAAACTTATAAATTCCAAAGTTACTAGAAGTCAGTGAATTTATATCTTCTACATGTCTAATTGTTGGACAGTTTTATGCAATTTTCATTTCTAATAGAGTTTTAGTATAGTATTAGATATTAAGGGAAACCTGATCTAGTCTTGAGTCTTCAGCGGAGCTGGTAAGCAGGGTAAGCGGAACTCCTTCGAAAGATGGCGGCTGCCGCATCTCCCACGCTGTCCCAACCAAAAAAACTCTCGAGGACCTCAGCCCGATCCTCGTCGCCTCCGCGCGCATGTCCGGTAGTCTGATGTTATGGCTAAGACTTTACCAGCGTTTTCATTGGGAGAGGACAGACGTCATTAATCGTCGTACTTATTTAAATAAGTACGACCCGAATCCAAACAATAAACACATATATTTAAATTAAAAAAAATAAATAAATAAACTATCTAACAATAGATACTTTATTAGGTGATGATAATTATTACACACTTCTAAGCATTTTAATTTACATTGCAGTCATTTGAACAAGGTTTTTATTAATTCTTACTCCTGTACAAACAGGTCTAAAAACTGGTACCAACTTTTAAATAAATAAGTATTTTGTACATAAATATTGTAATAAATAGGCTTTCTAATAACAATAACCATCGAAGGGTTTTCTCGTGATCATATTTTCGTGTTGATCCGAAACAGATTTTCTATTCCCACTACCCGACAATAGGGCTTTCCGAAAGGAAATTTTACGAGTGAAAAAAAGGAAATCTAACTAAGTTTATTGACATTTTGACTGGTGGACATGTGTCGGGTGAGAGGTGGAGTGATAGAGCTTAGATTAGAGGACGAGGAAGCATTATTTGTTTTCCAACTACTGAATTTGAATTGTAGGGCTCTATTGAAAGCAGATGTTCCCGCTGAAAATCTCCACCTGCCTCTGTGATTTACAACCGAGTAAAACCCTCGGACCCCCGCTCACTGTCTAGATTTCACCCGACGATTAATAACTCTCGGAGAATTAGGAAAATACCGGCAAGCGCGTCATCCAGACTCCCTTAATATTTTATTCCTCTGTAAATTTAATTCAATTATTCTGGTTGTCGCTTAACATGTTTTACACCAGAGCGTTCGATAAAAGAAGATTTTTTAAAAATATATTTAAAGAGTTATCAATCCTAAATTATGCTAAAAATGTAACATTTTGGTGTACAGATTAGATTTAATTGGATTTTTTCAGACCCGCAGAAAAAAAAAATTGAAAATAAGAAATATGTAATTCACAAAAAACTGTTTGGTTGCTATGTAAGTTCGTTAGATATTTTCCCCAAATATTTATCAAACTACTCCACACTTCTCGCTTCATCTCTATAATTTTCAAGCTTTTCTATTTTATTCTTCCATTTGAGAAGAAAAAGTGAGAAAAACATAATGATGTACGATTTAGAAGTGGGGAGTTGTAGGATAAACATGCTTGTCCAGAGTAACTTTCGCTCTATTAAGTCTTCTTGTTTTCTTACAGGTTTATAATATAAAAAGCTTTTGCTGCACAGCTATATTACTTAGATTTTTATTTCTGAATCTGCATGGTCAAACGACTATCATGAGCAATCCAGTTAATTTCTTAGAATTGTTAATGTCGACAGTCAGCTTAACACATCCGTACAATACAAGGTAAACGAAATCTATGAAGCTCCTTTATTCTTTGTATTTACTAGGGTTTTAAGGTGGACTAGATCAGAACATTCCGTATCTATCAAGCTATTATAAAACCCACTTAAACGCCTAAATCATAACATAAAAAACGAGATAATTCAAACTATTTGCCACCTAAACTCTAGGAGAGGGAACTTGCCAGTTGCTCACACGGGCCTCGGGGTAAGAGGGGCCCCACTTCTGCCCGGCCAGTTATACAAAAAAAAAAAAAAAAAATAAAATAAAATTGGGTAGTTTAGACAGTTAATATTTTGTATTATCTAGTAATGTTTTATCAAAATGTGACTTTCTTTAGTGTAAGTTTTTAAATTATTTATATAAGGCAAGTTGTTTATCNTCATGTAACTTGTTTTGGTTTTACTTGTTAGGTTTTTGTTTGGCTTGTTAATTGCTTGTATTGGTTAGCATGCTTGTTTAGGTTTTAGTTTTAATTATTATGTAAGTTTTTACTTATTTCAAAAAATGTTTGCTTGTTCTTAGGCACCGATGTTGGCCTTTTGAAGGCTGAAAGCTGCTTTGCTAATAAAGATTTTACTTTACGTGGAGAGACAGTTTGTGTTATTTCTTTAAGATGACCTCCATAGACGCTCCCATATCCAACATAAAAAGCTCTGGTTTGCGGCAAATGTTTTCTTTTTTCAAGGCCTTTCTAAATATCTATAACAGTATAGGAGTTCCAATTTGAAATTTTAAAGTTGGATCCAATAGGGCGGCAACCCTAAATGTCGGGAAAATGGGTACCCACAAATAAAAGTAGTTTTTAATGCATGATGAAGATAGCAACAAACCGCAGTTTGATATCTCAAATATTAACGGAGATAATTAGCCGTTGCCGAACTTATGCCACACCCAATATATTGTATTATACCGATGGTCGATGGTAAAAATAAAACTATAATGATGTCCTCATCGCTTCTAGAGTCACTAGACATAGGCATTGTTCAGGGACTTTGGTACACAAATATGATAAATGCTGGGTGTTTGTACGGCCTATTGTCGGTGAAAACTGACTTTACTCCCTAAACGTGGTTTGATTTTGCAACTCGAGTCGTGCTAATGTGAAGATGTAGGGAGACTTGAGTCACGCAGTCTCCCAGTCTCCTGGTCGCGAGACAGCTCGAAACGCGATTTACGTTTCACCGTGTGAATAAGGCCAAACAATGGTAGGTAAATGTTAACTCCCAGAGGTGAAAAATGTTCACTTATTGCAACAATTATTGTAAAATGTCCCTCCATCATACAAATAATTAAATCTTATTTAGGTTGTGTGGTCAGTATGCCAAAGCTTTTTCAATGTATATGAACTGTACAGGGTACTAAAAACAAAATGTTTCAAATAGTTTATTCTACCATTTATAACATTGGAAATATTGGTTATAACAGTCATCATATTGTTTATCATCAATATTGTTATTCTGTTAAACCAAAAATATTTGAAAACTCTAGTTCTTCAAGTAATAATCTATTAAATTTTGTCAATTTTACTGCCAGTATATAAGTCTACTTATTTGTTCATAGGAAAACCTCCGGTTACCTCCTTGCCTGGCTATTGGTAACCCAATTGAGACTATTAAGAAGCTTTATTCTAGTCATATTAGAGATGTTGTTCTACATCCATCACTTTTACGAAATCCTCATTATTTACTGTATTGATATATGTAAGTATTTTGTTTAATAAGTACTGGATACTTATTTATGTTCAACTTGACAATCTTATTCAAAAAAGAAATCTCATTCTATCTATAATCTTAACTTAATTATTTGACCCAGGATTCAATTTTTTCTTTAATTTTATTATTTTATTATTTATTTTTCTTTATTTTAATTTTACATACAACTTTTAACAAGAGAGAAATTTTACTGTACGCTTAAAATAATTACTAAAAGTTTATGTAGTGTCAGCCCAAGCATGCAAATATAAAATTATTTGATATATACCCAAATATAATATTAAATGTATAAAAACATGAATATAATCTGGAACTATAGCTTTAGCTTAGTGCTCATTATAAACTCAGGTAAATGGCAAAACAATAATAAT
>KZ652794.1:68295-86338 GCA_001010745.2 Gerris buenoi | reverse complement strand
AAATTTTGAGTTGGGTATCAAATGAAAGCTGCTGAAGAGTAGGACACAAATATATATTTGCTTTTTTAAATTTTGCGTTCCTTATTGGTTTATTGCTGATAAAAAACATTGTGACCCCCCGGGGGATCGAACCCGGGACTTTTGGATTGAAGACAAGAAATCATTATTTACATAATGGGTATGCTTACTCATCTACAAAACCCTAAAAAGTACTTGGACTAAGTACTTCCCTGTGATTTTTTATTTCATACGTTCTGAAAACAGAATCCGGCCTTAAATTTTACTTTATTTTTAAAGAAACATCTAACCAATCTCGCGGCACATTCGTTGAGAAACACTGGTTTGGAGCATATAGTTCTTATATTACTTTTATGATAATAGACTTATTTTCAATATGAATGACTGGTTTAACCAGCAAAATCAGCAACGAAGATATACATTTTTAAAAAGGACCGAAAATAAAGTTAGCGATGGCATGAAAATTTCAACCGACTACAGGTATTCAGTTGTAACAGTTTTTCTTCATTAAGATTGTCTTTCAATAAGTGTGGCACATAGCTTTCTCTCGTTCTAACGCATATTACTATTAACACTTAATTGTTTAATTGATTACATTTTTCCCCTCCTTTTATCATAAATCTGTCTTAATTTTTTTTTCTCTACATGAATAAATCTATCAATTTAGAAATATGTAATGGGCGCTGCAGTTGAAATTATTATAAATCGGTCAAGTAACTTCAATGATGTTGAGATGTTAATAAAAATAAAGGTTATGCGCATGTGGAGAAGAAAATAATGAGCAAAAATGGTCGAAATGGATAAGGTGGCAAATAATTGAAAGATGGAAAATGTGGGACAATAAATAAACGACACACCGACCAACCGGCAGACTGACACGGGACCAAAAATTTTCCCTGACATATCTGAAACAGATATTTTGAAATCGGAGACATTAAAAGCATGCGTTCCTCAGAACAATCATTATAAATCCTTTACCTTCGGAAAGCTTGGAAACAAGACATCCTCTTAGGTTTCTGTACAAAGTACAAAAAGAAACCTTATATAACGGCTCTGTCTGTCCGTTGGTGTCGTTTGTCCGTTGGCTTGTTTCAATTCATACACTACAATAGCTAGAAACATAAAATTTGGCACATAGGTGCATCTCGGCGTTTGATGCAACTGGGCGAATTTTGGAGTTTCTACACTTAATATTTTCAAGATGGCGGCCTGGCCAAAATGGCATGTGATTAAAAAAAGTTTTTAGTTACCGTGACATGTTATACATCAATTTAAAGGTCTTGAAGTGTAAAAAAAGAATAAACAACTATTCAAATAACACACGTAATATTTTCAAGATGGCGGCGAATATGGCGGGTGACTAAAAAAAGTTTTTATTAACCATGGCATGTTATACATCAATTTAAAGATCTTGAAGTGTAGAAAAAGAAAATGCAACTGTAACACCTGATAATTTTAACTAAGTTGTACAAAACCGGCGATTATCGCCTCACGTACTTACGTGAAGCGCGCCTTACTTGTTTACAAAAAAAATTATGGACCAATGCGTTCTATTGGTCCAGAAAAGTGTTGGATTACAAGTAAGAATATAAAGTTTCCCCCCCCCCTTTAAGAAGATAAATGGGAGATGGGAGATGCATACTACCTGGGGCATTTTGAATTTAAACATTTACAGGTATGGAGTTTCCAATCCAACGTCCAAAACAGATGGATAAGTTGACTGAACTAGGTCTTCAAGTAGCAGATACATCGTAACTCCCCGAGCACTTTACCATGGTAACCTCGCAATTCAACCAAGCATCACTACATCGGCTCAAGACGGTTCGTTGGCTCTAAAACTGTTTCATTTCCAAGGGAAATAGAAGTGAACGAACTAAAAGCCGTGTTTGATCTTTTAGCAAGTCTCTAATTGAAAGCAAACAGTTCCAAAATGTTCCCGAGTTCCAAATCAATTTTGCAAAAACCACTTTGTCGAAACGAACCTTTCCCTAAAGCGAACTAGTTCCGAATCGTTAGAGGGAAATCCCGATTCCCGTCAGTTTCTCTAATATATTTTCCGCTGGCATGCTTTCTAAATCTCTTCCATCATCCTCTCAATTTCCTAAAATAATAACAATAATAACACAAAATTTATCGTATTTCATCATTAAAGTAAAATACATAAAATGCATCTAATTTCAAATTGATCTATTTTCTGGGTAATTTCTTTTATGTGCAACGACTTTCAAGCAACTTTTATAAAACCTTGCATGAATAATCCAATGGACCTATAAATTACCAAGTTCGATTCAGCTCGATAAAATATAAATAATTTAAGTAGATTGTTGGTTTTGTCACTTCAACGATCTAAATAATTTAATTTAAAATGCCCCTCTCCTAAAGACCCCCCTCCACTCTAAAAATTTTGGGTACTCTTTCAAAAGACGAAGTCACGAACTAAGTTGCACAGACTAACATTTTCGAATATTTATTTCGTCTATTTTACCAGTATTAACAATTGACCAATTGAAGTTGGCAAAACTAATTTTATAACTATAATTTAATTCTTAACAAAGGCATTCATTTTAACACCATAATGTTTCCCTCCATCACCACCAAATCTTGGAACGCTACATATTTTAAGATGGTAGGTTTATGGTATTTTTTTTTTTTTTTACGAAATTCAGCATCATTATTGAAAGAATTTTTAAATAAGTATATTCAATTAAGAAAAGCATATCTTCGGCAACTAAAGTTTTAAACAAAAAAAAAAAATTGGCATGTATATCAAATGTAAAAAAAATTGTGTAAAATGTTGTGAGGAAATTATTATAAAAACCGTATAAACCTTATTTTCTTAACGGGACCATGTCATACTATCAATAAATCACTTAATGTTTGGCTGAAAACTAGTCAAAGATCAATTTCCTCCATCCTAAATGAAAATATACTACAAAAGTGTACATAAAATCAATTAATTTATTCTTTAAGAGCTTTCCTGGCATGCATTATGAGGGATATATATGACTTAGACTTATGTACCCCGTACCTTTGCGTACCAAAATTTAAATCCGAAATCACATTGTATTTTCAGTGACTAGCAAGGGGACCTTCGAAGCAACTGTCTACATGAGATATCTAAATATCAATTCTGGTACACGGGGCTCTGGTACAAATTTTAGTAATGTACATCTTTCTTGATGCTCATCGCTAAAATGCTCTTTAAGAGTGCAGTAATTTAAAATTAAGATAAAGATTTGTATTAAAGAAATACCCTCTGGAGAATTGTAGAATGTAGTAGAAGAATTGTAGGCTAGGTTTCTCCACCTTATGGAAAAACTTAATGAAAAAAACTGGAAAAAACTACTCTTTATGGAAAATGACGATAGGTGGATTCAATGCCCAAAAACAAGTTACGATATTAAATTATGTAAAATAAGTAAATCGAAAAATTGCATGGGTAAAAGGATAAATCCGTGTTCGATTCCTACTGCCAAGATGTTATTTTTATTATGTTATCTGTACTTCAACCTGCTTTAAAGTAAATGAGTTTGAAAATGAGAAAATGAGTTTGAAATGCAGGAATAAGAAATGGACGAAGGAAAATAAGACGATACTCATGTTCTCTTTTATGTAATAGTAAGAAACAATAAGTTACTGGTTGATATTAGTAATAAAGTAAATGGTTTTATAGAACTAAACTCAGTAAGAAAATTGAAGATCAGTGCATCTGACAGGTTTAAGGCACTCTCGGAGAGCTAAAGTCCGTTAGTACCGTGCACTGTACAGTACACCCTAGTTTCATTTTAGACTCGAAATATTTTATCTATTTAATGATCCAATATCATGTAAAATTGAAATTGAACAGGACACAAAAGAAAAGAAAAATAATTTACAGTTCAACACATGTCTATAGTAATAATTAATAAAATTAAAGTTTTAATAAAATTTCATTTTAACTTTATATAGATTCATATAAAGTTTTTATTCAAATGCAGATTTGTTTCGAATTCTAATATAAGGTAAAACAATAGTACATTACACGTCTAGTGCGGAAAGTAGCATTTTGCATGCGAGTTTCGAGTTTGCACCCGAGCTATAGCGAGAGTAGTAAAACCACACGAGCAAAGCAAAATGCAGTTTTCGCCCGAATTGCGTACCGTACTTACTAGAGCTAAATAAGAAGTGTTTTTTTTTTTTAAGTCCGTAGGAAAAACAAGGATCCTTATATTCTTCTGCGTGTGTCTGTCTGTCCGTCCGTCCGTCTGTCGTCTACTCTCACGGCTACACGTTTCGTCCGATAAATGAAATTTGGCATGTATGTGTCTTGTACCTACCCTCACATTTTAAAAATATAGCAACTTAAATATTTTTCAAAAAAATCGAGGTAAATAGCTTAAGGGTATTATTTTTTTTTTATTGAAAAAATACGATTCTTTTAATGTAATTATGGTCTTTTCGATGTTATTGCTTTCGAGCTTACCGAAGGTAACGGAAGCATTGTGTTCACTTTTGAGAACAGATAAGTTTTATGCCTCCGATTTTAAAAATTCCTAGACAGAAATCCGTTTCAGACATCAGGGAACATTTTCGGTCCCGTGTCTGTCTGTCTGTCCGTCTGTGTGTCCGCGAATCATGAAACGTGAGACGATAACTTGAGTAAATGTCGACCGATTTTGATGAAATTTGGTAGTCACGTTCATTTTACCAATGCTCAGGACGAGTTCGTTGGACAACGTTATCCGTCCAGCGTTCACGCGTAACGCTCGCGTAAACGTGAACTTCAAATTTAAAATTGGAATTTTCGGTCGGCAAAATAATCAAACCTTATCTATTCAATGAGACGAACATTTTTTTTTAAAGTACAATTTTTTAGAAAAAACCTACTGCAACACCCCTATGAAGTGTTAAAAATCTGTTAATTGTTCTTACAGAATAAACAATATAACAATAAAGTAATAAATCGATAATGTTAATATAACAATAAAGTACATGATAGGATGCGAGGAAGCTATGTGCCACACTAATTGGCAGTGTATTTATATTGTAGTCCGGTTCAGTGACAGGAAAATATTTTATCATAAGTTTGTTTATGTGTTTTGAGAATAACAGATCCATAGGATAGTTCTAAGTCAGCTTTTTAGCATTTTAAAAAACACCATCAATAGGGTACTAATTAAACAATACAGTGTTGCCTACGGACCCTCGCTGTATGCTGAATAGCACACAGCTTCACCTGTTTATTTTAACAAGTAATCACAGGTCTCAATCAATGAACCGTTCAATCACCAATCTTCGGCTCGTTACCTACGTATTCATTGACTAATTATGCACCATATAGACCAAATGAAGAATTTAAAAAAAGACACAATGAAGGATTTAAATGGCGTAATTAATGAATATAAAGACCAAATAAAGGATCACATGAAACCAATTAAGAGCTTTAACCGGGTATTAAAAGAGGTAGAAAAGGATTGTTAAAAAATAATTTATGAAAAGTTTTTAGGGTTTACACATTAAAAATGTATTTGTCATTAAGCGTTTAGTTTTAAATTAACGAAGTGATAAAGTGAACATTAAGCAACAGTTTGGGGTTTTCTCTTGTTCAAATAGTTTGCTCGGTTAAAAATGTTCTCAGTTATCGCCCCCCCCCCCCCCACAAAATTAATTAAACATTTACCCAAAACACATTTAACCTGCGGAGAAAAGAGAACAAGGAACCGGCAAATTTGTTGCCAAGTAATTTTAAGGTTTGCTTCCCCCCCCCCGAAACCTGCCCCTCCCCCCGGTAGTGGGCAAGGTTAAACTAAACTCCGCAAACTAGGCTGGAGGGTCTCGTTTCACGGGGCTATAAATTAGGGTATTAGAGGAAGCCATGTTGATTCTACTCGGGCGTAAAAACAAAGGGATTCAAGGGGGGCCCGCTGTGAAATTTATGCATGTTCTTTTCCGAGGGGGGCAGAGTAAACAGCCCCAACTAATTTAATGTGACTCTCAATACCCCCCCCCCCCCCCCGTTCCTCACATATTTTTACACTAATAATTCACTGTTGAATCATTACACTGACGCCACACAAGCAATGAACTCTCTAATGACATTTTGATTAACTAATTAGGCTTTCACGCTTAACGCTTTAATTAGCATAAATGATACATGATGCTTTTTCGGCTGTATGAATTTATCCTTTTTGTTATTTTCTATTGCATATAAGTAGGAAGTATCAATTCTACTTTTTCATTCATATAAATTTATACATAGAGAGAATGTCTTCTAATAGCGTGAAAAATCTTGTACGAAATTCAGCATCATTATTGAAAGAATTTTTAAATAAGTATATTCAATTAAGAAAAGCATATCTTCGGCAACTAAAGTTTTAAACAAAAAAAAAAAATTGGCATGTATATCAAATGTAAAAAAAATTGTGTAAAATGTTGTGAGGAAATTATTATAAAAACCGTATAAACCTTATTTTCTTAACGGGACCATGTCATACTATCAATAAATCACTTAATGTTTGGCTGAAAACTAGTCAAAGATCAATTTCCTCCATCCTAAATGAAAATATACTACAAAAGTGNGGGGGGTAAATTTTGGGTTTGTTTGAATTTTTTGGGGGGTAAAATGGCCGCCATTTTGAAAATGCGATACATATTTGTAATCTACATTTCAATACCTTTGAAATGATACCCAACTTGAAAATTACAAAAAATGTAAAATATTGCGCGGTGATCGCAATTCATCGCAGATCGCAGAAATTTGGAGTGTTAAAGTTCGCAATAGGTTTTCTGTTTTTGGGCAAAAAAGTTTAACTTATATACCAAATTTCAAGTCAATAGCGTCATTAGGTTGGGAGATATAATACAAGATGCGACGGACGGACGCACTACCAAAAGCATAAGGGTTTCTAGGACGACCTCGAAACCCTAAAAATGTTGATAGATTAAAACGATTTAAACGATTTGGTATACATTCTCAGAAAAAATACACAAAAAAAAGAACGAAGTGAAATATAAATAATTTTATTAAAAAAAAAAAACCTTTCATTCGTGTTCTTCTCAGCAAACTCTATGATTTGATACCCATATCATGGGCGTACTTTTCGAAAAATAATTAGTCGCCATTTTGGGCTGTCTGCCATATTGGATTTAGACTGACGTCACTAAGCTAACCATGCATTGACACCCAAACAAAATGTGTATGCACAATTTCAATCCAATCGGTTGAGGATTATTGCTATAAAATTCAGTTGAAAGATTGATCCCAACATACATACATACATACATAGCAAGTTAAATAAAAGCTTGTAAAAAGAAGAATTCTGTCTGATTTCTGAAACTGAACTGATTTTGTTGAAATTCGGTTAAAATGTTAATAACCACTCCATGGCATGGTCATATTTCTCGTCTAAGTCCAGGCTAATGAAACTGTTAATTTTCTAATTACATCTAATTTATTCAGTCTACGTTACTGTCGTAGCAACCAATTAAATAAATTTTCAACTAAAAGATCTCCCGTAGACCAAGAGGTTCTTCTGCCTGGTAATGGAACCTTGCATGCAAATTTCATTAAAATCGGACAAGTAGTTTATAAGATATTTTGGTTCGCAAAAATGTCGAGTGACATATAGACGGACAGACAGACACGGAACCAAAAATGTTCCCTGGTGTCTGAAATGGAGTTCTGTCTTGAAATTTTCGACGTCGGATTTATAAATAATGTTCGTTTTTCAGAACGATAACAGCTTCCGTTTTCCGTTACAAGCAAAAGGAAATTTTGTGTGCATTGCGTACAACTACAAAATATAATTTCCGAATTCGGGATGCGTATTATACACGAATTTTTTATATTACCTGAAATATCAGCCTCCCCAATTCATCCTGCATATAAGACGCGAGTAGGTATTATTATGCAAGATTTCACGGTATATATTTAAAAATACTGAGGTGAGGAGACTAAACTATTGGATCGAAACAACTAACAAATGAAAAACACTGTACGAGAGAATAATATTGGGCTCACAATTTCTCGTGGTAAGAAAGTAAAGGAATATTGTTAAATTATAGAGAAGCTAGATTCAAATTAAGTGCCACCATTATATTAAGTAACATTATGAAAAAAATGAGACCAATTTAACACTTAGTTATTTGAAAAACAAAACTGAAATGGAAGAAATGAAATTAAATTGTAATCAAAATATAATTCTGACTTTCTGGGAAAAATAATACAAAGCAGTAAATCTTTATTATCATAATAACCAACACTTCTCACTTTAACCATTTCCATTTAATCCAATTAAACACAAAACTCCAGTTTTTCCTCTAAAATTTAGTTAAAATAGCTCCGTAATTTGTATAACCGTAAAAATAATGTTACAAAAAAACTTGAAAATTAGAGAAAAAGAAAATCTTGAAAAATCCTAGTTATGCTAATTTTAATCCCTTTTTATTATAATTGTATTTACTGTATGTGTTAATAAGTTTTATTTACCCTAACCCTGATTCTAGGATTTTAAGACGGGGAAAGTTGGTAAAGATGTGCTTACTTAAGGCAGGCCCACATGTAGCAGTGCTAATCCTAATATTAGGGTGGCGCAGCGCGGATGACCATAATTTAAATGGTCACCGTGTGCCTTTGCTTGAGCTTGTTTGTTAATACTAGAGGTAAGGGATTGATTTAAAGCAAATTTTCAAGCATAGATGTGTAAGTTTACTGGACATAAGTAAAATTTTTAAATGTGGAATATAATGTCAGATAAATGACGCCTTGTCGATTTACACATTGTTAGGGTCGCTCGGCAAAGTTGATAACGTTCTCCAACATCTCGTCAGGGAACCAGATTTTTCATCCTCTATTCAAATGATAACGAAATGGATACTGACCAAATATGGTTCCAACAAGATGGAGCCACTTCACACACAAGTGTTCATGGATCGCGTGCGTCAAATTTTTCTTAGTCGTGTAAATAATGAGGAAATCGACATAGTCGTCATTTATCAGATATTATCTTCCACACTTATAAATTTTAACCTGTGTCCAGGAAACTTCCACATTTTTTCTTAAAAATTTGCTTTATTTCAATCTCCCGGCTCTAGTATTAAGCTCATAATAACAATTTAAAATGTGTCATCCACGCTGCGCCACCCTGTATATAAGAAAAAGGAATGGTGTTGGACCCTATAGCAGCAGCTGGCGGAGTAGCTCATTCCCAATCTTTTTCCGTCTGGAAGGAGTAGTGGTATAATTGAAAATCAGCAGTTTTCTTTGCACGCGCTGTTACTTGCAGGATAACAGTGCAATAAGACGCAAAGGACGCGTTTCATTTTGGACTCTGCCTGAGGAAATCCAGGTCACTATTGACATCAAGCGTTGGTGGATGTGACATCATTCCGAGTTAGTTGCCTTGCAAGGTTGTGCTTATGTATACCTTCCGTATGCTCAAACGATTGGATGCATATCGCTGGCAGGTGAGAGGAGGGGGGGGGGGGAATCCTGTAAATCACATGATTACTTTTGAAGATATAGGTGCAAACCGATCGAAAAGAACATCCCGGAAGTAAAACTGTTTTCGGAACTGGAACTTGTTACATCCAACGAGGAGAATGAAGAAGACATGGAAGCCAAACAAGGAGCAGTCTCCGTGGGGACCCAGATGCGTGGAACCGTTATCTGACTAAGACTGATGGGAGGGTCCAACGAGATCCTGACGGTGCCAGTCTCTAAGTCAGCTACGAACAAAGGCATAGAGAGGTCGATATTGGTTTGTATGAGAATAAACGAAACAGAACTGACGAAAATCCCCCTCCCCCCGGACCTAATCAGAAAAAAATCTGCCCCTTCTTTTAAAAATCCCAAGTAACTACAGTCTATAAGATTAGAGTTGGCACAATCAAAAGGCGGGAAATTTTTAGGGAAACAATTTTATTGGTCCCCCATGTTGAATGCAACTTCAGAAATAAATGCTCTACTCTACCCCTGTTCTACAAAAAATATAAAAAAATAATATAACATGGCAACACCGATTTTCCCTTTTTATAACCCCAAAACTACCTCCAAATTTGTTGTTTCCCGCCTTCGATTGTGCCAACTCTAATCTTATAGACTTTTAATACCCAACTTTCGACAACAATCCCTTGTGGTCGAAAGTTGGGGATAAATTAAATTTTCGCTCAAACGTGTCAGGTGGGTGGTAGAAATGTCAACCCAAATGAGGATCAACTTAGTCTTTAACGGCTCGGTAATAATTGAATTGTCCCGATTTAAGTTAAGATAAACACCATGATTACCAGGTATAATCTATTCCTTCAAATTGATCACAATACAAAGACATGCAAGGATACGCCTTAACCCCAACCTTTGGGCACTGAAGTATTGTGGGTCACAGAGCTAAGGAGTGCCCTAATAAAGATAAACACCCTACTGTCTCCCTCGTCATACAGAAGGAGGAAATAGGATCACTCCTTTAGCGTGTAAGTAAGTACGTAAGTTTGAAAAATGTCTTAAAACAAATAAATAAATCAGAATCATCAAAAACAAATAAATCAGATATAATTATTTCTATAGACAAAAGCCTCGTCATCTAATTAGTGACGCGAATGAATTATTAAACAACGAGGTTCCACCAAAATCTAGAGAAACTACAGCCAAGCCCCCGTGACTATAGTCTTTGATAAGTTTACTTAAAGGTTATGGGTACTGATAAAGCTTGTTTTGTAAGTATTATAACAATCTTAAGGTATCATTAAGTAAATAATTAATTACTGTAAAGCCTGGAACTTTAGGCGAACCAAATTATTGTTCTCTATGGATGCGTAAGCCTGGTATTTTTTCAGAATATGAAAAAAAGTTTTTCCTCAGCTCCCAGAAATCAATTAAACTCCTTCTTATCAATAGTCATTAAGGTAAAGAAATAAAATACTACCTCTTTATGATAGCTTTAAAGGCAAACCAGCTTTCAACTACAGGCCATCATTAAAACCATCATATTTGTAGAAACGGAGCCAGTTGAAACTAGAACTCAATACAGATTCAATCCCTGACCCCAAGTTGATTCATCTCTCCAGCAAGGATCACGGATGTGGTTTCTTGAATTTGGAAGCCAATTTCTTCTAAATTAAACTATTGTGGGTGGTTTGGGCTGAAAACATGACGGGAATAAAATAACCGTGTGGACTGTAAGATACGGAAAAAAAGAAATGGTACCTAGAACTATGCTTGCTGGATGTAAACTTGTAAACTGATACAGGGCATTACAGAGTAGTTCTTGAATAAAACGCACTTGGTTCAAGTTAAAATATATGTATTAGTCTAACCACAATTAACATAAATATAAATTCAGACGATCGTTTCAGTCTTTCGACTATCTTCAGTGAAACGTATACATAGACTGAGTAAAGAAAAAACTAGGGTTAAAAAGTATAAAGAAGTATCTGTTGGTTGTGGTTGGTGGGGAAGCACATCTGGAATGACCTGTGTGAAGGTCTTCCAAAAAAATGACATGCAATAAATGAAGTAACATAAAGTGAGAATCCTTAACAATAACAATAAATTAGAAAATAATTTAAATCTATAATTTAATAAATGAGAATCGGGTCTATAATTAATATTAAGTAAGGACTTAGGCAAAGTAAGAGGTGTTAAGATTATGGTAGGTGTGTAAAAACTATTGTAGGGGTTTAACCAGGACTGAATTGTTTAAATTGGTTCTTTCGTTGAAGCATTCTAAACCAGGTGTACTTATTGCTCTGTGTATCTCTAAGTTCTCTAGTAAGTCCAGTTTCTTACCTTTTCCACAAACATGGACTAACTCATAGTGGTCTTTACTAAATATGTGGTTGGCGTCTATTAGATGATTAGCGAAACTTGAAGTCCTAGTTGCTTTAGTCCAGGCCGAATAATGTTCTGCTACCCTTTTCGAAATTTTTCTTCCGGTCTGACCTATATACAACCCTTTACAAGTGTCGCATATTAGTTTATAGATGCCACTTTTGTCTGTTGTTTTTGTTTTTTGTTTGACTGTACCTAAGTATTTCCCTAAAATCATATATGGTCTGTAGGTTATGTTATTGTTCTTGTTTTTTATTTTGCCTATTTGTGTCGATATATCTCCTAGGTAGGGTAAACTTATCCATGATTGTGCTATGTCCGTTGGTTTAATGTGGTGTGTAGCTATTTTTATGGCGGTTTTTTCTAATTTTTTGTGTAACATTTTATTTATTAGTGTATCATTGTATCCGTTGTTTTTAGCTATAGTTTTGATGGTTCCTATTTCATTATTGAAGTCAGTATCATCCATGGGTATGTTTATTGCTCTGTGTACGAGGCTGTGGAAGGCTGCCATCTTGTGTTTATAAAATGTGTTGGAGTTATTGTGTATGATTATATCTGTGTAAGTGGGTTTTCGGTATATTTTGAATTTATGTTTATTTTCTGTTCTGTTTATGGTTAGGTCTAAAAAATTATTTGATTTGTTATTTTCTAATTCTAGAGTAAATTTAATTTGAGGGTGGAGTGAGTTAATAAAATCTAGGAACTGTCTTAATAACCTGTCTGTTCCAGTCCAAAGGCATATGATGTCATCTACGTACCTGTACCAGTAAATTATATTTTTAAGTAGGTTATTGTTGGAGTTAAATATCTTCTCTTCAATGTGGTTCATGAACATACAACCAATTTTTTATTACAGAGTAGGTAAGTAAACTGTAATGTGACCTAACCATGTACCTGTGCAAAGCGGGTAAACAAAGCCTATCTGAATATTTATGTATGTAGGAATACCGTGCCCCCAACTGAATGTAAAATTAGCTTATAAGGATACATATCGTAGGGTGCCCCCTGGTATAAAGACGGTGAGAGAAAAGAGGTTCTTGTAGTTTAGCGGAAGTAGAGCGGAAGCGGTGCGACCAGACACCAGACGTGACCTTTCACCTCTGATTAAGCAACTAACGGGGTAATGAAATGACAAATCGATCCTCCCTTCTCTCATCCTAAGGCTAGGCGCACACTGGGGGCAAAACAGTCTGCATAATGCAGACTGTCTACGGAGGCCGTCTCCCTGTGCAAAAGGTTGTTGGAAGGCAACAGTTTTGTGTCCAACAGTCTTTTACACCAGGAGACAGCTCGCAGACAGTCTGTAGACTGTTTTGCCCCCAGTGTGCGCCTAGCCTTAGTGATCGAGAGCATTACGCATTTCTAAATGGATTTAAATACTCTTTTAACGGCGCAAATAGTGGGAAATTGGAATTTAATACTTTGAAACTGGAAATGGAATGTAGATATAAGTTAATAAAAATACTTAAAACATTTCTAATTAAGACAGTCTGTCAATCAGAATAGTACATTAGTAAATTAGCTCCTCACATGATATTAATCGATTTGAGAATAAATAATGTCATCTCACTTGGATATGAAAGAGTGGCTGTTTGGACATGTTTCGTTCCTAGAAGCGACACATTTATTTTTAGGGCTTATAAATGATAAATAATGTCATTCCACTGGGATATGAAAGAGTGGCTGTTTGGACCTGTTTCGATTCCTAGAAGGGACATATTTATTTTTATGGCTTATAGATAATAAATAATGTCATCCCACTAGGATATGAAAGAGTGGCTGTTTGGACCTGGTTCGATTCCTAGAAGCGACACATTTATTTTTAGGTCTTAAAGATAATAAATAATGTCATCCCACTACGATATGAAAGAGTGGCTGTTTGGACCTGGTTCGATTCCTAGAAGGGACGCATTTATTTTTAGGGCTTATAAATAATAAATAAACCAATTTGAAAATAATTCTTCTTAGTTTGCACCTTTAATACTTATGGATAATATTTAATATGATCTTTGAAGGTGAGTAAAATAACAATAGTTAATTTTGCATGTTGGTTATATTTCACCCATTACGGGCATCATCAGACCTGTCTCTGATTGTGTATAAATATTACATATTTTTTTCTTTTACAATTTGAAAAATTAATAATAAAAAAGTTAAAATAATGACACATGATCACCTGACCATGTGATATTTATTAATAAATAAACATTTGTGCACACGAAGAGAAACCTATAGGAGCAGAAGACTGAAATTAATTTGCGAACACAGTGACAAGAGTGAGCTAATTATGACCTACCAAGTAAAGTACATTAAAATCGGAGTAACATTTTGTTATAGATATATTTCGTTTAAACATTTTAAATAGCAGACATGAGACCGAAAAATTTCCCTGATTTATGAAACAGATTTCCGCCTAAAAATTTCATAGAATTCAGAAACATAAAAAATAATGTTGTTTTTAAAAATGATGGCAATGCTTCTCTTACCTTGGGTAAGGACAAACACAAAATGGTTGTTTTTTATAATCCACATAAAAATAAAATGGAAATTACAAAGATGTAAAAACGGTAAAAACTTTTGAATTAATTTATTTTATTTACTTTTTCCATGATTTCTTTTTATCTGTTTAAAACTTTTTTTATCCGAGTTTACGTCGTCTCTCTCTTTTGCTTTTGATATTTTCAAAAAAAGACATCCAATTATTATTATTTATTTTTTATTATGTACCACGGTGCGGTTTGGGCGTCGAAAAGAGAATAAGAAAAGGGAAGACGAGGGGGATTTTTGAAATTCAAATGAAGTTGATATCAGGGGAAATTGCGTTGTGGAGAGATTTAATCTGGTCCGNGGGGGGGGGGGGGGGGGGGGGGGGGGGGGGGGGGGGGGGGGGGGGGGGGGGGGGGGGGGGGGGGGGGGGGGGGGGGGGGGGGGGGGGGGGGGGGGGGGGGGGGGGGGGGGGGGGGGGGGGGGGGGGGGGGGGGGGGGGGGGGGGGGGGGGGGGGGGGGGGGGGGGGGGGGGGGGGGGGGGGGGGGGGGGGGGGGGGGGGGGGGGGGGGGGGGGGGGGGGGGGGGGGGGGGGGGGGGGGGGGGGGGGGGGGGGGGGGGGGGGGGGGGGGGGGGGGGGGGGGGGGGGGGGGGGGGGGGGGGGGGGGGGGGGGGGGGGGGGGGGGGGGGGGGGGGGGGGGGGGGGGGGGGGGGGGGGGGGGGGGGGGGGGGGGGGGGGGGGGGGGGGGGGGGGGGGGGGGGGGGGGGGGGGGGGGGGGGGGGGGGGGGGGGGGGGGGGGGGGGGGGGGGGGGGGGGGGGGGGGGGGGGGGGGGGGGGGGGGGGGGGGGGGGGGGGGGGGGGGGGGGGGGGGGGGGGGGGGGGGGGGGGGGGGGGGGGGGGGGGGGGGGGGGGGGGGGGGGGGGGGGGGGGGGGGGGGGGGGGGGGGGGGGGGGGGGGGGGGGGGGGGGGGGGGGGGGGGGGGGGGGGGGGGGGGGGGGGGGGGGGGGGGGGGGGGGGGGGGGGGGGGGGGGGGGGGGGGGGGGGGGGGGGGGGGGGGGGGGGGGGGGGGGGGGGGGGGGGGGGGGGGGGGGGGGGGGGGGGGGGGGGGGGGGGGGACAGCGACATTGTCACAGGGACAGGATGTAAAATCTGGGTCTCTATCTACTCCTCGTATAAAAACACAATTTAATTCAATTCTAATAAAAAGGGATTTACTCTGTTTGGTATTGAAAGACAAGATATTGCGAGAGGTTCTGCATCCTTACTAGAATACAACACTGCACTTTCTTTATTTTTTTACTATACATCTCATGTTTTATTACATATTAAATTTTAATTTTACATTTCGCTATAATATATATTATTATTATCTTATTATGAGTTTTATCTTACGAGTTGATGTAGCGTATCTGGGGCATCATGTATAGAAATGGAAAAAAAAAAATTAAAGTCTTTTCTGTAGATTGATCAAAAATGCACCAATTATGGATACTTCTTCATTTCATAAGTTTTCTCTTTATACATTGTCCATTTTCAGTCCTCTATTTTGATACACAGCTACAGTCGATATACAATACAAAGGTCAATTTTGCGAATCTTGGGCCTATGTATCTCTCGTACTTGGCTTCGATGTAGCGTATCTGGTTTTTCTAGAGAGTATGAAATGAAAAACTATCCATAAATGCCATTTTTATCAATATACCTACTGGAAAAACTTTTATTATATATGCATTATACGTTGTACGATGCCCCAGATATGCTACACCAACCCAAAGCTGGATTCCTTCGGCCTGTGATTTGACCAGCTTCTCTTAGCTGGAGACTCGTGCTCGTTGGCTTGTTGCCTGTCGAATCCTTAACGTGAAAGTTCGAGTAACCACGAGCAATATCGAGCCTAGATTGTTCTCACGACTCGAGATATGACACACTTCGAGTCATGCTCGCCAAGTCACAAATCGAGGGAACGCAGCTTTAACTGACATTCATCACGACCTAAGGCTATGGGATTTTGTAGGTGGCTCTTAAGGCGGTGCTAAGACATTTTTTTACGAACCTTCAATCTTGATTAAAGATGACAGTGCTATATAATATGCAAAATTCTACATAATAATATCTCTTAACCAATTGCACTATAACCTCGCAATGTTAAAGTTAGCTCCCTTTTAAGACGCAAAAAATATTAGGGAAAACGAATCCCATTCGAACATTTTAATTCAATGATGGGTTTGTATCACTGTTTAAAAGAAATATTAACACTGTACTATAAAACATAGGTTTATTGTCTTTACCACAATATAAATTTAATAATAAATCAGACCGGTTTCAGCCTCTACAATACTACAATATAAAAAGTATGACGGCTGTCTTCAGTGCCTTATATTTATAGACTGAAGATTGAAGCCTGAAGATTGAAGACTGAAGCCTTATAAGGCACTGAAGATAGCCGTCATACTTTTTATATATTGTAGTATTGTTGAGGCTGAAACCGGTCTGATTTATTATTAAATTTATATTGTGGTAAAGACAATAAACCTATGTTTTATATTACAGTGTTAATATTTCTTTTAAACAGTGATACAAACCCATCATTATGTTTGATTTCCACGAAATCTCAGTCAAAACAACGAACATTTTAATTCAAGATTATGGTCATATACATATTAGAAAGCAAGCCCTGCAAACATAATTTTCACCACTATGTTAAAACGCTTAATTAAAAAGATTGCATTGGGTGCGATATTTTTTTAAAATAATTTTATTGTATACCTTAGTGTAAGATGGGATTTTCTGATATTTGACCCCTAAGAGGTTAAATAGGGTCAAAGTAAAAAATCGATCCCACTCAATACAGTTCATACTTACTTAGCCCAGTGTTTTCCATTTATTAGTTTTCGAAGGTACATTTAATTAGTATTAAATATTTTATCAAAATATATCATAAAAATAACTTCCCTTCGGCGGGGAATCGAACCCGGCCTTTCCATCCTTGTTTTTTTTGTTCAAGATTTTTTCTCAGGAACTAGATTTTTCCAGGGAAAACAGCTCATTAGATTCGTATTTAAATGGATTAAATTTTAAAATTTTGTCACGATATTTTATCAAGATCGTCGTAAATTAAATCGAAAAATATTTTTTTTTCACGGTTTTTAGGGTCCGTAGGCAAAAGCCAAGGACCCTTATATTTTCGCGCGTGGGTCTGTCTGTCCGTGCGTCCGTCGCATGCTCTCAAGGCTACACCTTTCGTCCGATGACTTTGAAATTTGGCATGTATATGTCTTGTACCTACCCCTTGTACACATGTTAAAAATATAGCGACTTAAAAAAATATTTTTCACAAAATATAGGGTAAAAAAACTTAAGGGTTAAATTTTTTTTCCGACATCGTGAGGGGTATCATATTAAAGGGTACGTCAAACTGATTACAAAATTAACTTTGAAAATAGCTTCTTCGGTCATAACTTTGATAAGTGTTTCCTGTAGTTTCAGGTACCTAGGGGTGAAAACATGATTAATTTATTGAAGGTTTAAAAAATGTATTAAAAAACTCTTCTAACAAAAATTAAAAGATGTGAACTGTTCAGAAGATGTAAAACTGCCTGCAGTATTGTGAGCAGATAATGGTTTTAAATGAGCATAAAATTTTTCAGAGAACTGTTGTTTTAGTTAAGACATTACACACTTACGGGTTGGTAAAATTTACCGGAATTGCGTTTAGCCGCGTCTACATGTTTCTT
>KZ652794.1:48383-59188 GCA_001010745.2 Gerris buenoi | reverse complement strand
CCGACAGACCGACAGACCGACAGACCGACAGACCGACAGACCGACAGACAGACACGGAACCAAAAATGTTCCCTGATGTCTGAAACGGATTTCTGTCTTGGAATTTTTGAAATCGGAGACCTAAAATTTTTTCGTTCTTCAGAACGATCACATAGCTTCCGTTACCTTCGGTAAGCTCGGAAGCAAAATGGAAAATAAATAAATAAATATGATTAAAATGCACGCTGAGCTCAATATTGCAAGCATTGCACACCTAGTTTATTTTAATTTTAAACGCATTGAATAAAGAATGTACAATGTTACAGGGAAAAAATTGTTTTCTTGTTTGTGAAATTGTCATTATTTATAAAAACTCTCAGCCTCAGGTTCTTAAGCTTTCAGGCTTAGAACCTGTCAAATTAATTAGAATAAGAAATAAGGAGATTATATGAATGAATAAATAAGAAGTATACGTAGAAGACGAAGTTAAGATGAGATAAGAGTCAAATTGGATTAAGTATGAGGATAGAACAACAAGATAACATTGATTTCTTGGCAGATGAAGAAGAAATAAAATAATTCATTGGATGTAGGGATGAGCATGAGCAGTGTGGTGTAGGAAGAGGGGGGGGGGGGGGGGGGGTCGGGTAACCTCCGTCAGATTTGAGAAGTCTATAAAATAAATAATACAATGAAAATTAATAACTTCAAACAGCGGTCAATTGTGCATTTAGTAATAAAAAAAATACTTTCTCACGTATAAGAGAGATTAGTATGTTATTATACCGTAAAATTTAAAAATGCAGGAAAAAACAAAAAAACAGTTGAACTTACAGGTAAATCCTTGTTTTATTTTAAAAATATTTACCTACAACATATAATTTCATTCACAACATAATTCATTTTATCTTCAGTAGGGACGAAAAGTAACTTTTCAGGACTAGTTTATAGGTAATAATGTGGTTCTTTTCATCCCCGTTCATAAAAAAAGGGAAATAATGTAAAAACAGGGAAATAATGTGAAAACGGGATTATAATCCACGTTTGCCAACCAAATTATTTTGTAAATAGTAGAGAATGAATAGCAAACGTAGTATATTTGTTGAAATCAGGTTGGCTTTTAAACTCCCAGCTGTATTGCTAGTCATTCTATGATGTTTTGTTTACTTTTGTTTAGCTTTTGTTGAACTTTATCTTTTTTATTACTTTAAAAGTGATTTATTAATGGTTTTAAATAATTTATATTATTTTATATCTGTATTAAATTCGTTTAATAAAGAAACACAAATGTTTTCTCTGTTGAATAAATCTTAAATAGCGCATTTTCTGGAGATAAACTTTTGTATGTACCTCGAGAATAATGCATTATTACTCCCTTGTTATAATTATCTCCCTCGGCTTCGCCTCGGGAATTACAATACCTAACACCCTCGGCTTCACCTCGGGATTTAGTTGCCTTGATTCCTTCGGCTTTGCCTCAGGAATCAACTCTGTCACGCGGGAAATAATACCTTACATTATTCCCTAGGTGCATAAATAACTATTATTTACTGTCAACATTTCACCTTATTGTAATAATCTCCATAGTACCAATCACATTATTGAGGCCAGCGTAAGCGAGCTTCTTACATTCAACAAAGAATGCATGCACCCTGTCAGTCTGTCTGTCTGTCCGTAAAGTTTACGAGTCTGCCAACGACAACATGATTAACAGTTGAACAATTTAGTTGAAATTTTGTATACATGTTTTTTTAACTAATGCTCAGTAACAAGATCGTTGGGCAGCGTTATCCGTCAATAAGTTCGCGCGCAACGCTCGCGTAAACGTGAGATTCAAATGTAAAATTATAATTACATTCTATCATCACCTATTGGATGAAACGATTTTTTTTTTTTTAAACAAGTACAATACAATTTTTATTAAAACCAACAGTGACAACTCTATGAAGTAATAATGATCGTTAAAACTATTAAAGCGGACCTAAACGTTTAAAATAGAGAAAACAACGTTTTTACCGATATCTTAAGTTCTAACGTAACTATTTTAATAAAACTTGACATAATATCGTCTCATGTAAAATTGAAACAGGCTTGTAAAATTTCAACCTGATACAATTAGAAGTTATTGTGAAGTGAAGTGATAAATTTTATAATAATTGAAAAGGAGATTGTATGTGGTTATTAATAGTATGAATGCAAAGTGGCTCTCCTCTCAACTACTAGCCTCTCTACTACATTCATACTCTTTAACAATCAACTCATCATGTTTATCTATTTGCTCAATATTCAATACAAATCTATTACTATACCCTCGCTTCAGTGATATTGCCACGTGATCCTAGTAATAATAATAACTGACAAGTCATATCTCATGGGAAATTGGCACTGCAATAAAGAATTTATTCCCACACTCAACAATTCCCGGCTCATCTACTTTACAACTCGTGATATCCAAATGTGATTTTTAAAATAAAATGGCGCAAAGGAATGAAGGCTGTAAAACAACTAGCAGTTAATTACTCTTATGTTTGACTATCCATAAATAAATACAACACCAGACATACGAGTTATAAAGTTTATTTATAACAATAAAATATAAACAGTTTAGAATAGCGCCCCATCCACTGTCATTTTTTCCGTAATGAAAGCCGATTCCAAGAAAGAGTGGTAGTGTAAGGGGTTCAAGAGGAAAGAACGGCAGGATTATAATCTTGCAAGATAATCCCGTCGCGCCATCCTCTCATTCTTGTCAACTGATAAGTTTCATGTGGTTGGGATAGAGATATTCCTTTCATGTGTTAATGGCATAAAACGAAGGGATTGTAGTCACGTCCTGCAGGATGGAATGAATGGATTGTCTCACAGGAAAGAGTGCAGGAAAATGGTTGTGTGGATGTTAATGAACATGATTATCAATCATGCAGTGCTTTCTTTCACGATCAAGAAAAAGAAAAGTCTGTCGGGAAAGAACGACAGTGGATGGGGCGCTTATGAAAGACTACAATTGAACGTAACAACCATTATGGTGTTCATACGACCAAGCCCGAGACACAAATCAACGGAATCACGCTGGCGGGAGCATACCTCTCACGGAGCAGTGTTGCCACAAACATTAAAAACACTACAATTACCTGTTATAATGAAGATATGAGTTTTAGTACCTTTTGGTCGTTGATAAGCCAGGTGACATGAGGAGGAGGCTGTGCAGGTCCCGTGGTACAGTTTACCTGCAGCCATTCACCTTCCTGGTACCTTGGCTTCCCGAACCATATCCTTGGCTCTTCCTGCTGCACTTCTGTAACATTAGAATACCATCCACATTAACCATATCTATCATTTCAAATAGAACTTTCAAAAATTTAATTTACCATAAATATAAATTGGCAGTTTATAATGAATAATCAATGGCGCAACAGCCTGTAGAAAGCTTAGGTCTCCAACTACAGTCTGTGCCAAATGAGAGTTAGTGCGTTGACAGCGAGGGGCAAACTAGCAAATGGGGTGGGGAGCCAATGAGAGCTCAAGAATTGCTCAGATTGTGGTTAGATCGTGGTTACACAATGCGGTCTAACCACATCCCCTGTTCACATTGCGCATCACGAGGGTGTTAAAAGCCAGCAGTCTGACCGCGGTCAAATTATCCTCGGCTAGGATTTGAGTGGGACTTTTTCATTTTTACTACGTTTTTATTAGCTTGCTTTCTTGTTTGTTTGTGGGTCCAGTACAAATCTTGCAATCGATTTTTAACTAACTTCCCGAGTAGCTAGACATTTGAAACTTTTAGAGTAGCTTAGAACACGACAATGCATTATATTAATACTTTTAGCCATCTTTCAGCAGAATTTAATTCGTTTTCAGCAAATTTTGCTGTTTAGAAAGTTAGTTCCGAAAAAAACCGCAATATGGAAAGTTAGTTCCGAAAAAATCCGCAATATGGAAAGTTAGTTAAAAAAAATCCGCAAGTTATTTTATTGGTTTGACTTGACCCATATTTACGATCTTCATTTTAACAAGTTTCAAATTTATGATTTATGACAAAAAAAATTTAAAACAAAGTATATAAAAAGTTTTTATCTTGTAATTATAATCAATTAATTTTGGGCGACCTCACGTGATCGCCTTGTGATCTATTTTTACAGATAGAGCTTTGTCTAAAACCACGCTTTCTAGCTACAGACTCTATCAAAAATTTCGAGATGAATATTGATCCTTTGATGACTGTAGTATCGTTGATGATACCTCCAACAATAAAGTTATATAGAATAGACAAGTTGTTGCACTGGAGCGTTTTCTGTAGTTTAGTGTATTTAGTTATCAATTTGTCCACCACGCAGCAGTGCAATCTGTATGGGGGCTACTTTTCTACACAACTACATTACAAACTTATAACTTTTATAATTCTTTCATTTATGTTTGCAATAATTTTAATAAACAATAAACACTCAATAGTTATTCTTAATAATTATAATAATAATAATTGATCGAAGAAATAGCCCCCATACTGATTAGCCTCCAATCTAGGGGAGAAAAAAACGTGACTTTTTTCAACCCAAGAATTCAAACGTCAAACAATGCCAGTGCAACTACTTGTCTATTCTATATAACTTTAGCTCCAACCATGTAAAGTGAGCACGGACCACGATCCCAGAAAGGAGGGATTGACGACTTCACATATTAATTCGATGGGATTATCAAAAAAGGAACATGTTGTACCCTATGGATACGTTGATCCTCACTCCTTTAGTTAGCTCAGTAAGGATAATAAATAAGATTAATTGTCTTCAACGCTAGCACTTCCTGTTTCGTTCAACTATTTTTTGTACAAAATAACTTTACCAGTCGTTGTTCTTTGCGTGAAGCTAAAACCAGCAGTAAGTTTTGAAAGGTTGTTTCAGCGCCCGCAGTCTAAAAAAGCACTCGCAGTCAAAACCCACCATAAACGTTTGACGTATCGCCTCCCTTGCAGAGACTGCTACATATTTTGGTTGTTGGGATTTCCTCCTATAAGTTTAGGGGCAAGCCTAAGTGTTTTTTGTTGGGTGGATTTTCTTCAGTTATGTTTGGGCTGCGGTTTCCCGGGACAGGATCCATTTGTCTCCTTAATAATACACTGAGACGAGGGAAAGGGAGAGTTTCCAACCCGTTACATTAGTAAAAAGACCCCCCCCCCCCCAAACCTTATTTCAGACCTGAACAGAAGCCCCAAAATATTAATAACTCAAAGATACTTTGTTAAAACTTACAACTTCCAATTTATTAAAAACTAAAAACCCTTCCTTTTTTCCATACCTCAAAACTAGTAGACTCTATGGGTCAAATGCAACAAAAAAAATGTCAAATAAGCATATGCCCATTTCTCAATAGTTCTCGAGATATCGTTTTTTTTTTTTTTTTTTTTTGAGTGTTTCACGAAAATTTCCAAAAAATCTTAATATCTCATAAACTAAATTAGATAGATGTATCGGGCTAAGGAACAATTTTAAAGAACATGAAAAAAAAAAAAAACATTTAAGGATCATTCATTGATTTTCAAATTATCAGCTACTAAGCATATTTTGTCCTATTTCATTTAAAAAATTTAAAATTAAAATTCGACCTTGGAATTTCAGAGCTTTCTACTCTTAATTGAGGGGTGTTAGAAATGTGGCAAATTCAGGAAAAACTTCTGAGTGATTTTAAAATTTTATTTTTACGCTCTTTAAATTGTTCCGTAACCCAATTTTCTCTATCTCGTTTAGTTTTTGAGATATTATTAATTTTTTGAAACTTTTTGTGAAACATTCTGAAAAAATAAAAAAATCGTATTTTCAAGAACTTTTCAGAAACTGGCATATGCTTATTCGACATTTTTTGTTGCATTTGACCCATAGAATCTACTAGTTTCATCGTGATATTTTATCACGGGTCACCCTGTATATTGAATATAAAAATATTAATGGTTAGACTACAATATAATTTTATGTATTATATTGTTTATTCCTTAATATTATCGTTTTGTAACTAAGGATTTTGTTTATAAATTTTTGAAATATTTTAGAAGAATCCTTCAGTTTGGCCTTTTTTCCTCTTTACTTTATAAATAAATAAAAACTTTATTGAATTAACATATAAATAAATTACATAAAGATTATAACTTGCTGGTGAGTAATACTCCCAGTGCGCTGGCCCTGATGAATTCGTTTACATCAGAAAAGCGTTTTAAACCAAATATTTATGTGCAAAAAGATTGTCATTGATTTCTTAGCCCTGTACTGGAAAAAAAGTGAATCATTACCTTCTTACCTAACATCATTAAAATTTATTTTTCAAAGAATGTTATTGACCTTCTGTGAAAGAGCGTGTAAAATAACTCAATCGAGGAAATTTTTTCAGGTCAAATTTGTTTGGGGTGTTCGAGATAATTATATACGTGAGAAAATCTTAATTATGGAGGCAGATTTATTGATTAGATAAGACACTTGAAACTGCGTTAGCTCTGGAAGCATCGGATAATCAAAACGTAGGAGAGTAAAATTCAAATGTAAGAAGTACTGTTAAAAGAAATAAATTGGGAACGAAAACAACACTTCACATTCAAGGCAAGGGCACATGGAAAATACAGAAATCAAAATAATTGGTCTAGATGGGATCAGTCTTGAGGCCAGCTTACCCCACGTCTTCCTGCAATTCGTTGATTTGTTGATAGAGACAGCTTATTACGCATAAAGGAACATATTCTATAAACCATATCTTTTTTTTATCTAGCCTCATCAAAACCATGGCCTGGCCTTTTTACTGTCTAATGAAAAAGTATTGTGTTGGCGTGAAAATTCAATTTAGAGATTTTGATGGATTTACACGTTTTGATGGCCCCTGAGTAAAAAAATAAGTTTTAAAAAAATACCTGTCTTTCGTCTGTCGTTTGTACTATTTTCTTTGACGTCTTTTGTGTCGTCGTTAATCCCTCGTTTTAGACTTTTATTGTCATTTTTTGAGTCGTATTTCATCTCTCGTTTGTAGTCTTTTATGTCGTCTTTCATCTTTAGTCTGTCGTCTGTGCAGACACGTGAAGCTTAAACTACGGGGAAGAATTTGACGAAATTTGACATAATATGTTCTGAAAAATGCATCTAGCATGTTCAATACGCCAACCCCAAACCATCCCGTGGCTAATGGCTAAGTGGAGAGAATTGTACAGACAGATGTTTAAAAGAAAACTAAAGAACTGCTAACAGAGTATTTTGTTTATTATGTTCCAGGTTATGGTTACCTCTTCAACGAAAAGAAAGTCATCGGAAAATTGCACAAAGGTCGATAACTTTAAACCAAACTATATATGTTAAAACCCAGGCCTAGGACAGAAAATAAGCTTCCAGCGGAGTATAAAATCCCGCACTGTGGAATAGGGTCGCGAGTATTATTGTCAAGAAATTATTATGGCTCAAATTGATAGAATTTTAGTGCGCTAGTTGAAATACTTGATACAGTAAATTACCACATACGATTAGAATATAAATTGATCATCAAAGGGGCTTGCCAATCAGTTACGGCAAACAGAATGTGGTACGGAAATCACGGTTGAAGATAGGAAATCTACAAAAAAATTCTGTTACGTTTGTAATACTATCATCAGCAGTACAATAAAAGTCACTGTAAATGAGCCAGTGAGACCTGTTACTGAATCAGTGAGACCTGGGAATGAACCTGCAAGACCTAAAAAATTAACTTGAGAGACCTACAACATAACCTGTGGGGCCTGTGTGTTTAGTTTCTATATCCACCATTAGTGGCTTTGTTTTTTCCTGCTTAGACGAGGTAAAGGTTAAAAGGTTATTTAAACGACCTCGCAGTTGCACTCTCGATGTCTGTCTGGTCGGACCCTCTTGCTCTCTGTGGTGGCAACTCAATGTTTTCGTTGTATAGAAATAATATGGTTAGTAGTAGTCTAGTACTTCCTACTAGAACGGGTAGGACGAACCACTTGTTCGAACCTTGCAATTAGGCCCTTTGTACGCCCCGTGGTAGAGAGTTGCAGCCACTTCACACATCATACATTTGTACATTGTACCGCCGAAGCGAGTATGATGTGATCAATAGTGGCCTTATAAATCAGAGTGTCACGGCGAGGAATCGAACCCCATCTCGTTCCACTCATGATTAATAATAAGGTTAAGTCTGAGAAACAAAAGATGGTGTTAATTGTGGGTCGGTACGATGGATTAATTTGACTAAATAAATAGAAGCATGCATCAGGTGACTTCAGGGAGGCCTCCCAACATTTCGTCAGAATACGTCTCGGCAAGCGGTGACCATTTTATTCTCGTTCTCTTATTGCCAAAGTAACTCTTATGTTAACTCGGTGCGTAGGTTTCCGCGGGTAGACTCGTAATAAACAGCTTAGTTTTCCGGTCCGACGTTTCGTTTTGCACTACTGGAAGCATCTTCAGGGGACTTTATCTTCTTCATGTCGCGGATTTCACCGGAAAACCAAGCTGTTTATAACACTTATGTACTTAAAATTATCACACTTTGAATGAAACTGTGAGACCATGAATGAAGCTATAAAACGTATGAGTGAACCTAGTGCATTTGATATGAGAGGAACTGTGCGAGTGACTCAGAATGCCTAGTGTGAGAAGATTAGAACGCCTACGCAAACCAGTTCAAAGACTGAACTTATAAACTATTTTCATTACTTATTTTATTTTATTCATTTTGATTTTTTGGAACGCACGCTTATGACACGTTAGCTACACGTGCACATGATTAACTATTTTTTCAATATTCGATACATATTTATTGCAAGACGCTCAATGATTAAAAAAGAGCGTTTCTTTTAATTTTGCCTTAACTCCGCCATGTATAAGTAGTTAGCACCGTATACTTAGCAGTGTGATTTTATAAACCTTCCAACTGAAAGTTTTTTTGTTTTTTTTTTGTTTTTTTTTATTCCGGGGGGCTTTTACACCCGAAAACACAGGTCACTTAGGTGGGCCCATAAAAGCAACCCGGGTTAGGGACCGAAATCTTCACACTCGTAGGAAAATGTGTTCGTTAACCATGACTGCCCTCCTAGTTGTATAACAACCAAGAGTGTCATCATCATGGTTTCCAGGCCGAAACCTGGTGGCGCCACTCTTTCGAGGAGCTTCCCATTTGTTTAAACAATGCTGGGTGGACATTGAGCAGGGGGCCTGGTCCGGGAATTGAACCCAGAGCTGGGGTCACCTTCTGACCCGGCTCGATGCTGCTTAACTCGCCTTATTGCAAGGCGAGCGCTCTAGCCTCCGAGGCACCTAGGCCCCCAACTAAAAGCTTACTTTCTTTTGTCTGAACTATGAGTCAAATCAGAGAACCTGTTGTGAGATGATTAGAACGTATTCAAAACTAGTTAAAAGGCTGAACTAATAAATAATTATTCATACTTATTTTATTAATTTCTATTTTCTTTCTATACTTGCAAACCTTTCATCTTAAGCTTACTTGGTTGTATCTTACTAAAATTCATGTAGGTGCGTATTAGAAATTTTTGTAGGAACAAAATTCGAACGATTTTATTCATTGAGGAGTTTGTTATCAGTAGAAAATAGTTACTTAAATGAAGCAGGGACTATTGTTTGACAATATTTTTATGTGTGGGTTGTAAGTTTGGGTGACAAAGTGATTCACAGCTGTGATGAGCGAAGCTATGAGTGAACATTATTCTGTGTTCACGCAATTCTGTGGTTTTGTTATAATAAAACTTTTAGACAAACATAAGAAGGTTTGAAGCTCGCTTGACAGCACCTTTTTCATTTAACCTTATTCTTTGTTACCGTCTTTGATTTTCATCCGACAACACGCCCACACACATTTTTGTCATTGTTTAAAGAAGACGCATTAGACACACTATCACAATACACAAACACAAACAAAGACTTCATTCTACCTCTCTTTATAATCTATATAAGTACGACATTCAGTACATTTTTAGCTTTTAATATTTTGGATGTAATTTAAAAGAAAATTGTATTATCCTTTTTTAAATAATAAAATGTTTTAAAATTATGGTGATATAAGTAGATTGCCTATAATTAATTGAAGCGAGCGCAAGCGAGCTTCTTACAATTAACGAAATGTGCATCTTGTCTGTCTGTCTATCTGTCAGTGTGTAACGTTTACTTGTCCGAAGATAACTTGAGTTAAAGTTGACCGATTTTGTTGAAATCTGGTATACATGTTCCTCTTACTAATACTCAGTAGTAGCCAATATACTACTACACCCATTACCTATCAACTCAGATTCATAATTATTTATTTTTTCAATATTCAATACTATAAAAGTAGTTTAAAATAAAAAAACATCTTAAATGATAAATAAAAACATTTTCACAATAGTATATTACGCGTCGAGTGTGGAAAGTAGCATTTTGCATGCGAGTGTGAAGTTTGCACCCGAGCGACAGCGAGGGTAGTAAAACCACACGAGCAATGGAAAATTCCGTTTTCGCACGAGTTGTGTGACGTACTTTATCTACGATTGTTAGATTTTAATAATAAATACAGAAAAAAATAAATAAACTTCCTATATGTAAGCTCGTATTTCTCTTTAGATAAAGATGACATCAATTCATTAGTTTTATTTTGTGCCGAATTAATTATGTCGGAAGGCGTATTATTCTCCTCATATTCGTCATAATCACTTAAATCATGCATTGATTTTCACAAAAAACTCGATACATAAAACAGTTACTTTTATTAAATAAACATCAAATTAGTTATGTTAAATGTAAACAAACTCGCTAATCGTGCGTAAAGTTGAAGAATTCTTCTTCTTTACCGCACTAGAGTGGTAAAGAAGAGGAATT